>VYZP01015085.1:0-80053 GCA_013400635.1 Hypocryptadius cinnamomeus | reverse complement strand
ATTTTCTGAAAGCCCCCAGACAATGACAAATGCAAGCACTTACAGGTGTGCTCGTACATATTTGTCACACTGCAGATGGAGGGAGAAAGTGATTGCAGACCAAGGAGAACCAGAGGATAAAAGATTTCTCTTGACAATTTTTTGAGGAAACAGTTGCACCTTTTATTTGAAACATTTACTTGACCATAAATACTCTTTTCCTGCTTTGGGTGTAAGATGTTCTCCCCAGACAGTGGTCAAATTGCAGGTTTCACTCTTTCCGCTTCCAGCTTCCTTTTTTCTAATGCTCAGTAGGGTAAATGTTGCTGTACTAAAAGTGCACCTTGTTCCATACTCAGTTGTGTCCAGTGGAGCTCCCACAGCTGTGGACTCCTGACAAGTGTGGATACACAAGAGCAGTGGTACTGTTGTGTAATTAATGGCCTTTTTATCTGCAAAAGTTTAGTTTTTGGTCTCACAATATGAAGAAAAATTAACATTCAGAAAAAGGCTACAAGTTTGAAAAATGAGTGGAAAAAGTACTGTGGGACTAGCAAAGCCTTGTTTAGTTTAACACAATAAAAAGAGGAGAGATGAGATAGGATATATTTGCTCTTCTTAATGGGATTTAATTAAAACACCTTTATTTATTTAATATAATTTAATTAAACAATGTAAAGGGATAAGAGTGAACAGGAGAAACATCAAGAAGGAGAAAGAAACTGTTTAAGAGAAAGGATAACATCTGACCCAGGCAATGGTCTGTATAACTTATTGATGAATAAATATCTATCTCATACAGGAAATCATAGGAATCAATCAGTTCTGGACCAGTTCAGTAACAGTGTGGGTAAATCAACAAGTCTGATCTCAAGACAAATTATATAAATTGTGTTGGCTCTGAATCAGGATCTTAGGACATTACCACCTTCAGTACTAGGAAGGTTTGGAGTCAAAGCATTGTCCAAATTCTACATTCCTGTACTTCCAGGTTTTCTGATTAACCTGAAACATGAAGTCTGGAAAGGTCAGTCCCAAGACAGGAGGTTGTTTTGGTGTTGCCCCCAAAAGTACCTCAGTTTCATTTCCCATTTGTTCTTTGTCTCTCATGAACAACTGTTTTATAGACCCTTCAGTGAATTACTGTGCAAAAGATTACAAAATATTATTGTGACTCTTGCTCCATTTGAGGCTTTTCAAGTTAAAGTTTCACTCTTTTTTGTTGTTGTACAGATAAAGCAGAAAAATATTTGTATTCTTGGTAGTCGCCTTGTTTAGGGCTGAGATTCTCCTGAAGGATCTGTCTCATGCTGGAGTGAGACAGAGTCTGCTTCAGTGTCTTGCATTCAAAATGAGATTCTGACATCCCAGAAAATATTGTTCTATGCATACAGTTTCATGTGATTCATGAAGGTACCATGGAGAATTCATTTTGTATTATTTTGGAGATATTTTTCATTGCTGGCAAAGAGGTGAACATTTATCTGTATGTAAAATAGAAACCCAATATGCCCGTGGAAAACTAATCATGAAAAATGTCAGAGGAAATTTTTTAAACTACAGCATTTTTTTTGCAATCAGGTAAAATAGCTTGTATTTGGATCTGAATATTATTTTCTATTTGCTTCTTTCTAGGTCTACCTTTTCATTATGCAGTTGTACAGACTGTAATACAAAGAACATGAAATGGTAATTCTTCATGGTTTGATAATAAGAATTAATATAAATAAAATTATTAAATAATGTATGAAAATACATAGCAAAAAATCCCTTGAATAATGTTTCATGAAAGAGATTTTAACTTTTTCATGAATCTGGGCACGTGCTATTGATTTATAGCTCCTGAAGGAGGAACAATCAGGTCAACCAGCATTGCATCATTGCCAAGTTATTTAATGGAACTTTCTTTCCAGCCCATGCTTTGACAGGTCTCATACTCCTAAGAAAAATCCCATTATTATCAATTCATTATTAGTTTTCATTGAAGGCGTGGGGGGCAGGTCACAAACCTTTTTTTTCAAAGACTCTCTGACTATTGCTTTCGCTTCCAGAGATAAATAAGGAAATGATGGATGGAGCTTACTTACCACAGCTAAATTATCAGTGGAAAACTCATTGGCTGGTCCACCAGGGTAAAGAAATTTCATAAATTCAATAAACCACCAGCAGCATAATGTGTAGATATACATGTGAGATGCAAAAACCCAGAGATTGACCAAGCTGATTAGAAAGACAGAAACACATTAAGATGAGTGACTGGTGAGCTCTGGAGGAGGCTGTTTGATGTGGATAAGCTTCATGCTGTGCCTCTCTGCTGGAAGCAAAAATAGCTGGAAATTTTATAGGGACAGCCTTATAGATGGTGCAAGCAGCTGGCATAAAAGGCAAAGGAGAGAAGCCAAATACTTTTCAATTTGTTTCTACCAGGCCTTTGTGAATTTCTTCGCTACTAGTAATAATGAACAAAGATTTTCCCAAACTATGTTAAAGACTTTGGGAAAGAAACGCCTTTATTTAGCATGGATTCTTCTCAGCCATTTTCTGATACTTCTGAGAGTGACAAGCAATTAATTCCCTACTTGTCTATCAGCTCCACTGATTTTATTACAACCCTGCAGATACCTCAGTACAAAAAATATGCAAGACTATATTTAAAATTTAAAAAATGCTGAATGCTGTGTAGAATTAGGTATTCTATGTTTAATAACAGACTCTGACACTCAGAACGACTTTGTAACATTACCGACAACTCCAGCCTGTGGCAAAGAAACTTTATCTGTTACATTGAGTACAAAAAATCAAGATTTGGTCTTTCTTGGGACTAGTGACTCAAAACTGTTGCTTCATTACGTTTTGTCTGTTTTGTTACTGATAAATTCCTTTGCATCTACTATAACTTGTAACCATTTGTGAGATGCTTTTTATATTTGTACAGATTTTTTTTTCCCCTTATAGTCAACTACAGCTTCTCTCTTCTGTCTCAATTCACTATTTTATGAACACTGAAGGAGGGGAGAAGCGGATGGTGGAAACAAAGAGTGTTTTATAAAGTGAAGAAATGGGAGTTTTTCTGTGATATTTTTGACTCAAGTGTTGGTTGTGCTGCATCTCTCTGCTGCACTAATTGGTATTCTATTTCTGTTTGAAGTAGTGCTGACTCAGGGCTGCTCATACATGACTTTTTAGGCTTTCTGTGGATTTACTATAATATATTACTCATGGAAGTTGTCCTTATTGATGTTACCAAAGCAATGCATGTAGATCCCATCACAAAGAGAGCCTGTTGTGCAAACACCTCAGCGTTTGTTCAGGCACTGCACATGTGCGCTGTAAGACCTGTCTGTAAAGTGCCACTGATGTGTAGTGGGAGCAGGAAATATCGTATGTGACAGGAAACAGCACTACTCCAATTCACACCTTGTTCAACCTTATCAGGGACTTCTTGGGAGAATGTATCCATTGGTAAAACTTGCAACATAATTGAGAATTAAACATTGATCCAATATTTTCTGAAATAATTATTTCAGAGAATTGGACTTTGTGAATTTGCTGAGTTTATACTCAGTTTTCCATGCTGTTCATTTCACTGTGTGCCACCGTGAGACACAAGTACCTAATGCTTTAAAGAAGGCTGGCCATGGCTGTTTTTCAGTCTCATTTGGGATCAAACCCTTCACCCACCAGCTCTGGGCCTGGCACAGGGGGAAGGCACCCAACAGCTCCAACAATCTCCTGCTGGAGTTGAGCCCTCTGGCACAGGAGGGACAAAAGCTGCTCCCACCTGAGAGGGCTGTTCACAGGAACTCGCTTTCCCTGCTCTGCTCTCTTTTCTGTTGGGGGCACAAATGATGTTCCTGTTTCATTTAGGGACTGGATGACACAAGGATCATCATATACCTGTTTAGGTTCAACAGCTGCTAAACATTAAATGGACTGGTTTGGTTACCCCCCCAAGAGAAACCAATAATTGCCTTGGGGCAACACTGAGCTGTCCCTTGGGAGGACACACTTCCTCTTAGTCCAAAGGGATTTGTGAATGGGAATGAATGAATGAATTGGGAGATTATTCCTCTTAGTTCAGCTTGTAAAGCAGCACATTTTATGATTAAAATAATTTCTTTTAAAAATAACTGGTTAAAAATCATGGTATAAAAAAAAGTTTCAATCTAGAGCCAGATAAAAATGAGGATATATTTGGGTGCACACTGAAAGAGAAACCTTACCATAGGACCATTTCTTGCTTGCAATTCTGTTTTGCAGCCTGTGGAGGCTTGGAAGGGAGCCCAGCATTTGTACAGTACAACTTATCTGGTACTTGAAGCACAAAACACAGCATGCTTTTTTGAGTTCTGAACACATGATTTTGGCCTGAATCCAAAGAGGCATCTTGAGATTTTTGTTTGATGACCGGCAGACAAGGTATCGTTTGGTGACTGCATCATGTTATCTGGGCTTCAAACTGATGCTTCTCTAGAATAATGCAAGAAACACTTGTTTGTGGTTTCTTCTTTCTGCTTTTCTGCCTAAATGTTTTATTTTGGAAATCCAGATTTCTGTTTTGTACAAGTGTATTTTTAATGTAAAATAAGAACAAGGTAAAACATTGAAAATTATTACAAAAACCTGTTCATTAGTGATCCTTCCAAGGAAAGAAGAAACACAAAAACAAAGTCATCTTTGTCCCAGTGCTGCTGCAGTCTGTCTTTTCAGCGCTCTGTACTGATGGTTTCACTATCGAGCTTTTGCATGAAAAAGTAGAGGACAATAAATTCCCAGGCAGTGCTCAACAGCAAAGAACATGACACAGCTCCTTTGTGAACTTCAAACAACTGCTGCTGCCAGAGCACACAGTTCAGAGAGCTCCTCTGCTGCTTGATTGATGCAAGATCTCCTGATCTGTACAAATACAGAAAGAATTTTGTGTGTGCCAAGCTTCAGATGAGAGCTGCTGCTGAAATGTTAGCAATCAGTCTGAGGCCTCTTTGAAAATGGGATCCTGAGGAATTTTACACATGGGCAAATACAAAGATTATGATTATCATCCTAGAAATCCACATGTCAGAAGGAGGGATGGCATGTGGCGGGGCAGGAGTGAGTGCAGAGTTCCATGTCAGCAGGAACAGCACCGTGGCACTCACTGGCACTGGGGGCACAGGGCTTGGATGCCAACATCCAGGAGTAGCCCAGAGTCTGCTGGCCTTAGAGGTTAGAGGATCATAAAGGCCTCACGTAGCATCATATCTGTTCCTCTCAGATCTGCATCTAAGTGGATGCAGAAGGGTTAAAATGGTTGGCACCTCAAATGTTCTTCCCCTCTCTCTCTTTTCTCTTTAGATTTGTTTAATTGAAAACAAATCATGCAAATGAATTATTGTAGATTAGAACACATGAGGACTCAAATCCTCTTCAATTAATATAGAAGACAGCAGAATGGTCACAATACTAATACCTACAGCCTTGTTAGTGGTTCATTTTCTTGCTCTTTCAATGTAGGTTGTAACTGTCCAGAAGAGATGCCACTGAGAACATTTTTTACTGCTGTCATTCTCACACTCTCAAGAAAATACACATTTATTGCTCTTTGCATGAAATATCATGCGCATAAAAGTCAACAGCTAAGATCCCATTTATTTGAGGAGATTAAGATTTCATTTTCTGAGTCATCTTTTGTGTGTCAGCAATGACAGTAGTTACAAGTTCTCCATTCATACTACTTTTGTTTTACTGTTGCTTTTGCAGTAAGATGGGTTCTAGTCATAATTTTTAAAAAAGTAAAATATTTGTAACATGTAGCATTTAATTTTGGTTCCACTGCTTGTTCTTGTAAAATATACTGCCACAGAAAAAGCGAAAACTCTGAGAGAAAATTGCATAACAAAATCAGGCTGGTGCTAAAGAAAAATTTTCTTTTTTGCAAGAAAGGTGAGTTGCTAAGTTTTCAATACAGACAGATGTCATAAATTGAGAACAGAAGCTAATCATAACAATGGAAGTTTGCCTAATAATTACAATTTAATTTGTGTCTTTCAGTTGCCTTTTAATTGTAAAATTTGAGATTGAAATTGAGCTTATTCCCAGTATTATTTTGAGTAGTCCAAACTGGTATTTAAGTTTGATTAAATGATTTCACATTTTTTTTGATCTTTAAGAGGAGAAAATGGCTGCTTGACTGTTCCAGTTTCTCAGGGTGTGTGGGGGTTTTCTCTTTGTTTTTGGTTGGGGTTTTTTTGCTTGTTTTTCTTTTATCTTTCCCAGGAATATAGTTTACTGTCAAGAGTTTGTGGCAGAAATTTCCATTACACCCATGCAGTAAAGATCATTAGCTGCTTGCTGCTGCAATTTTCAAACACTTCTTGTGCAGGAAGCAGGATCCACAATCACAGTGGGGCTGCAGCTTCTGTGGACAGGACACAGAAAAATGTTTGACGCTGCCCATCTTGTGCTGCCTGTCAGGTGAAGTTGCATGGAGTAATCTTTAGAAGGTTAAGGCCACAGAGTGTGAGCTTGATGGTAGATTTGTTGATTGTTGGTTGTTTTTCCCCTGCAGCCACCTCATATGGCAGGTTTTCGTTTCAAAGTCACTTTGGCCTCTCTAGTTTTTGTAATTAGAGGAGAAATACTGTCCTTTTATTAGAAGCAGTTTAAGGAGATCTTTTCTGCCACAGAGTTTAGGTACGGAGACTAAGAACAGAATGAAATTTTTTGTTCTGCTATGTTGAATTTGGGAAATTTTATCAACTTTCTCTTCAAAATATAATACAAACTTACTGATGGTAGACCTGTTTGTTTGCCCTCAGCTTTGCAAAATGCTCTAAGACTCTACTCCAGCTGTGGTGTTTGTTGTCCTTTGAAGTCTTAGCTATTGAGGATTTTGCATTTGAAAAGTAGCCACTACTGTGAATGTGCCGGAGTTACTCTTACCAGAGTTTTCACTGTGCCATAGGTAAATCAATTCCATGAAATTCCTATCCCCAAAGATATGATTTCAGTGGGAGCATCTCTCTCTTAGTGTCACTTCCATTGAGACCAAGCTTTCTGAGAAGAGAAGAAAATAGCTGTGCCATTAGAGTCACATTGCTTCTGCAGGGCTTCAGGGAGGGGAGCACAATGTCACTGCAAAGCTCCACAGAGATCCTTCCTTTCTTTAACAGCGTAAATACCAAGGATTTTGCTATTGAAAAGAAACTGCTTTTATGAATATATTTTAGTTACTGTTAATAGTGTTTTCATTGTGTCAAAAGTGTATTGAATTTCTTCCAATAAAGCTCTATCTCCTGAGACACAGTTTCAGTGGGAGCATCTCTTACTGTCACTTCCATTGAGATCATGATTGCTTGAAAGGCAAAAAATAGTAACTGTGTCATTAAAGTTATACCATATCAGTAGGACTTGGAAAGACTACAAAGTCAATGAAAAATGTCACATGCACTTTTCCAGTCTTTATCTAGCAGGGTTTTAAAAGAAAAAAAAAAAATATATTTGAAGGGTGAATGCAATATTTTGAACCATTTTAGTCCCTTCAGTTCTGCTCCCAGTGTCTAAATCAACAGGAACTGTGCTCAAGCACTGAGGCTCGTGTACACATTTGGAAGCAAAGGTGCAAATTAAAGAGAACAAAATCTTCTTTTGTCTTGTGTCAGTCACCAACAAAGATGAGTCTATTGCCAGGGGTCAGATGCAACCACAAATCTTTCAAATCGAGTCAGGAAGCAGCTGAGCCCATGAGAATTGGTAAAAACCCGGTTTTTGACTGTGCTGCGTTTGTGCTGTGCTCAAGGCTGGCATGCAAAAGCTGTGGCACAGGGATGTGTGGGCCTTGTGGCACTGAGGGATCTTCCAGCAATGCATGCTTCTGAGGGTGGTGGCAAGGACTGCTTCTGCCACTGCCCAGGAGATGAAATAAGGGTGTATTAGGCTCTGAGATCCATCTGAGGAAAGCAAAGGTGTCTTGTTACCCAGCCACTGGCCAATGGAGACAACATGTATGCCTCTGTACTAAGCCAATGACTGCTCAACCAAGTTGTCAATTCTACAAATTATTTGAGAACTGTTTATAGTACTGAAATATACAAACATGCCTTTTTTTTTAATATCTAATTTATTTTCTTGCTGGTATTTACTCAACACTAGGCTGTTGGTTTTTGACATGTAGTTTTGGAACTTTATACCGAACGTGTTATTTGTTATGTGAAGTGAGCTGAGAAAAAATGCAATTTGACTTCTTAAATTATATGGATGTACTTGTTATTCTATTCTCAGGAGCATATGAAATAGCACTAGCAGCAGAGACTCTGACAATAACTTCAGCTGCATGCTTCTTCTCCCTTCTGCTCACATCTCATTAGTGATATTGTTCTAATAGAATAAAAATAATTAACTTGTACATCTTCACAGATGAGCCAAAGAGCCCCAAGTGAAAACAAATTTCAGTAATTTACACTTCCACATTTTCAGTGATTTAAATCTGGAGCATGGTGATCTCTGGCTAAGAACATTTTAGATCTAGGCATGTGAAATAAGTTATTTTAGTGGTTGGAATTAGCAAATACCACATACTGTTGTCTTTTTTAATTTTCCACCTCATTAACATCTGCAAATGAGTATGTGAGGTTGAGCCTACAGAAGTCATACTCTTTTGTCATTAAATGTATATGCTGCTAGCAATAACTGGATCTCATAATGCTGTTTTGCAGATATATGTGTATTTACCCCCAAAATCCAGCAATATAGGCAACTTAGAGTTGTGTAATCAATATCCATATCCTGAATTTGTGGGACAGATATGGATAACCTTTCCAACACAGTGGCATCTGTCTATACAGCTCCAAGCTGTCAGCTGTTTCTAAGAAATAAAATTCAGTTAAAAAAATTAAAATCACTCAACCACAGAATTTTCTTACTCCAATCTGATAATTTTCAAATCTCAAGAGAAGTATATTGCTGGGCCAAGCTCCTCTGCTAAGCTTTATATCAGATGTCACACATGTAGGTAGTTTTTCAGAAACGTTCTCCTAAATGGTGTCGTTTGGAAGTAAATGTAAACCAGTTTCCTTTGCAGTTCCTGCCTCTAAAGGGCTCAGTCAGTTTTGTTCATACAGAAAAAAGTGAGGTATCATCCTTTAATTAATCTGAGTAGCAGCTCTATTTAGTCTCCATAACATTGTCCCACCATGTATGGACTATAATCACATCCCAGTCATTGAATGGATCGCAGGCAGTCATTGTAAGGGGACTGAAACTTCAGCCTTGAACCCCAAACCACCATCAGATATCATTTGAAATAATGCAAAATTATGTTCCCATGGAAGTGTAAAAGGGCCATTTCTCACAGCAGGGAAATTGATAAGCACTGTTTACGTTGAATTCAGCCCTTCTGATAACGTGCGTAAGGGTTCCCTTTAGCCATACTCATCCTCACTAGCCATGAGGAGCATATGATGGCAAATATACCACTACATAAATCCTTAATAGTTTTTATAACTTCACTTTTTTGTTGTCCTATGACCAATACATTTTGTTTTCTCCAAAAGCTTTTCAATGTCAGAACAGGTTTTCAATTCTCTTAAACTGCTGTCATCCACATCTCTCCCAAAATCTAAGTCCACTGAAGAAGGATTATACAGCTTGACAAACCAGAAGGAACAACTTGACCTTCGTAGTTTTGACTGTTCTTTCATAATGCCATCACAAAGTAAAGATAAGCAATATCTGGTGATCACATATCAGGAAAGACTGGAAAATGGCATTGCTCAGACTTGACATTTTGAGTGGCAGATGGGATAACAAATAATTTTTCCTCATCTTTTCCTGTCAATATTTATTTTAAAGCACAAAAACTGATAAATATAGTGCATTTTAGTTCCACAGAATGCTAATATCAATATGCTTCTTTGGCCTAATTGCTAATCTGTTGACAAGAACTGGATCATATTTTGACATGAAACCAGTTTTTTTCCCCCAATTTTGAAATAGTGAGCAAGGCATAATATTGTGCTGATAAAAGTATCTCATA
Source organism: Hypocryptadius cinnamomeus (assembly GCA_013400635.1). Lineage (NCBI taxonomy): Eukaryota > Metazoa > Chordata > Aves > Passeriformes > Zosteropidae > Hypocryptadius > Hypocryptadius cinnamomeus. Next base: position 70,062 of record VYZP01015085.1, on the reverse strand, counting down.
GTAAAATATTCCCTGTGATGTTTTCACAGCATCCACCTTTTTGAGGTGTCTCTCACTGAAGTTAAGCACCCTTCAAACCTGCACCAAATACTCCCTGTTTCTAATTGCTCTGACCTATGAACTCCAAACATTTTAATCTTTTATTCAAATATTAATGAAGTCAGCACCAAGTCTGTACATTATGTACCTGACCTATGTAAATATAAACCAGTTAACTGTGCATATATTGTTCTAATTCTAGCAGCTGCACAGACCAGTCACCACAGATTCCTGCTAATTAAGCTTGCTCCTAGCCTATGGGTTTTCCACTGAGGCTTCCAAAATACAATTAAATTCTTTCCCTGTCATCTCCCAAGTGCCTTCCAGTAGGTTTTGGAAATGATTTGCCCTGTATTCTGGACATAGAACCTCTACCAGATACCCTTTGCTATTAATTAAACTGCATCTCTGAAGAACCAAAACCAAACACTAGAAAAAGTGTATGAATTTGGCTTGAACTGAAGATCAGCTGAAACTGGGGCCATATGCAATCCTTATAAATATTGAGATACCTAAAAATGAAAGGTCTTCAGTAAATTAAAAAAAAAAAAACCTCTCAGTAGGAGAATTAAAGCACTGACAATCCCAGAACTTCTATCTGTCTTTAGCCTGGTGACACCCTGGAGCACCTGTACAACTTGGAAAATGGCACCAATGAGAGGATTTTACTTAGACACATGAATATCTTGTATCAGTAATAGCTACAAGAATAGAATTGTAATTGATGTATAATTTATCTAAAGCTTGCCTTCAGTCATGCTTTGCTAGGAACTTTTTATTTTGGTCCTTATTTTCTGCCAGTAATTTCACAGAGTATAAATATATGAAACAACGTGTATAGGGACCATTAAAGTGTTATGTTTGACACAGCTATAATTGAAACTGCTTGGGAGCCTTCAGGGAAAGCTGAATGGAATCTTTAATATGTTTCCATATTGTTCTTTTTTTTTTTTTCCTTTTTCTCTAAGGATACAGACTGATTCAGGTTAAAGGGATTATAAATGTTATAGTAAGTTACTTAGGAAAAATGTGAGATAAATTTGATGGCAATATTTGTGATAGACTGAAAAAAAAAGTAAGTAATTTCTCAATTGTTAGGGCATTTCTTCTAAGTTGTATTAAGTTGTCATATTCTCTCCTAGTTAGTGTTTTAGTGTCATGTAAGATCATAAATGTGTGACTCAGATAACTATCATAGTACATGTTAATTTGTTTTATCCTATAAAGTGTTGCTCCTACAATACATTTCCTTTATTGAACCTATGAAATCTATTTGTTGCTTTTAAAATAATTTTTAAAGCCATATTCATTTTCTAGTCCACTCTCTCCCTTAGTATTTATATGTCCAGCCTATTCTATTCAAATGCATGAATAAAACACTTGTAGGAATTTTTTCCTGAAATCTTCATAAAGGTTAGGATTTTTAGAAGACATAATCAGGTATGTGATGTTAAAGCTCTAAATACAATGTTTGCTGGTAATTTTCTTTGCAAGGATTCCCCCTGAATACAGGCCTGCCACTGATGTGGGATATTCCAGTCATATCCTTCTGCTTAAGGCAGAGTCTTCTAATGTGAAATTATGAGAGTGCACATCTCTTCTCCACTGTTTAAACCAGCCTTGGGTGGGGGAGATGTACTGCTCTCTGTAAGCATTTCAGCTGGCTAATCCTGAGAAAAGAAAAGGGGGAAAAAAGGAGTTAATTAATTGCTTCCTGACTTTCATATGGACAAAGTATCTGGAGATGTCTCTGCCCAGGCCTGGCTACTCTTTAGGATGCCATTGGGCATTACACCTTGAACAAAGTTTTGAGATTAATGTGTGTGGGTACGAGATAGCTAAGCTGAATGTCCTGGAGTTGAGGGTCACTACTAAGCAGACAAAATGATATCATCCTTCTCATTTGAGTTTTGTGGAATTAACTTACAGAAAGATGGGAAGGATGGTAAATGAACTCATAGATTAAATGAGAGTCATGTATAAACATTCTCTGAGGTAAAGGTCCAAATGTTTAAATTGCCAAGGAACATGTTTGTCTCTTGAAAAATTTATATGCATATCTTAAAACATATACAGACATCTTAAAAATATAAAGATATTTTTACCTCACTCATATAATGAAACATATTTTCTTCACTCTATGAAGCAAGAAATTAGAGCTTTTTCACTTCCTAAACTAGACATGCTGTCTGCATCTGAAACAGTTTTCTCCTCTATATGCTCTCAATGTACAAACACATTAAATTGTGAATGTCAAGCTTGATGTGAGGTTTGGGTGGGGGCCTGTCTGCAAATCCAGTTTTCAGTTTGCCAGCAAGCACTTTACCCTGCTCAGTAGCTTGCACCTTTTCAAGCAGAACAACTTAAGGCACTTCTCATACAATCATTAACTTGTTGTTCCTAGTGGGATCTCTTTCCTGAGTACTTGTTAATGTTCATGATATGGGTCACAACTCTGCATTGCTATTTTCTCTAATTACCATCCTTCAGTGGTTTTTTTCCCTCAGCTGGAACATTGTGTTCTCCCAGGCACAGTGTATGCAAAAGTTGAGATATCACAAACTGAGAGGAAAAAATAACCTAATTATCTTAATAGTCCAGGAAGGTCCAATTAGGAATTAGAGAAATGTGTTGAAATAAAAATTATGCATTGCTTCTTTTGACTCTGTTTCTAAACTGTTAAGTTCACTGTTCAGATTTATCATGGGATTAACTAACTACTGATAAGAACACTTTTAACACCAAATCTCTAATGTTTCTGAACACAGATGGTTCGAGGTGGTTGACACTGCATGAATTTCTGACCTATAGTATCATTGCAGGGTTGTTAATTGTTCACTGAGCCTTGAATGGAAATATACTCTAATTCATGCTGCATCATCACCGGAGGTGCAGTTTCCATAAATGAACATGCAGCTGCCGTGCTGAGAGTGCAAGAAAGTGACCTCATGAGTGAGTGACCTGTGAGTGTGCAGGCTCTGCTTGGTCCTGCTTCTTGCATCGTGCACACAACTGATCTCATGTTATAAAACCTACAGAAAGAATTTCACAGTGGTACTGCTTTATTCCGAGGTTTCATAGTTTATGCTGAATAAGATAGAGTAGGGATGTTGGTGTGGGAGGAGAATGGTTTATTGCAGGATGGCTGACTGCAATGATGACACATTTTCCCTGTGAACCCCTCTTTCAGCATGAACTACACCTGAAGTACAAGGTACAGTCTGCAAAAAAATGATTGCAAACTAGGACTGCATTTGAGAGGAAAAGATCCATAGTCAAATCCCCAATTTATATTCCAAAGGTTGATATGGTTATATAATAGTCCTCATTTATCATTTATACCATTATGTTTCCACTTTGGTAGGTGTCTACATCAATCTTGGGAATCTCTCTAGGAAGTCCTAAGGGTAAGCATAGATTCCTACCAGCATGCACCCTGAGCTTGGAAGTGTTTGTGGTGAAATACCATTTCTTAAAACCTCTGGAGGGAAACTAGAGGAGATCAATGTAAGCACAGAGAGAACAAAGAATTTTAATACTTACTACTCTGTAGGATCACTTTTTTTTTTTGTCCAAATGGATTCATGTTTCTGGAATTGAAAGCTTTGAAATTTGTAGCTGACAGTAATATATATATGTCTTTATTCAGTGGTGATGGGGTAGGCTGTAATACAATATCAGAACTTGTTAGCTGCATGATATGAAAGGAACAGAGGATAATATCTGCATTTTTCCTGCATTTTTTGCCCTGAACTGAAAAAAAAAAAAAGCAAAATAATTTCTCTGCTTACTATCATATATTATACTACCTCATCCATCTTGTCATTCAGTTGTTCAGGCATTTCTTTTTGCATCTCCTTGTCTTGTGGCACGGGCCATGTATAACCTCCTCTTATCTTCTTATCCTAGAAGATGCTTTCTATTTTTAGATTTCATTCTCTGTGTATTTATTCTCTAATTTCTCACTCTGAAGCCAAACCAATTCTTGACCATGCTTTGCTGCTCAGGTGCACCATACAAATCAGGCTGGAAGAATAATGACAGGCAAAGGCAAAGTGCATGAGGCCCGAGTGCTTGGAATCCAAGATTGCTGCATTTAGCATCTAAATGCAGGAGTGCTCACTAGGGTATATGAAATGTAATGCTGTTACTTAGAGGTATTCAGAAAATTATTTTTAGTAGTTTTTTCTTGTAACAAAAAATCTAAAAATTGTCTCCATCTTGATGCCTGCTGCTTTTTAGGGCTTCATTGCCCTGCGCAGAGGATCCTCTGCATAACAAGTGTTGTTGGCTGGTGTTAGAAGTGTGTCAGGGAGAGCAGGCTATACTCTAGAGATAATTGTATAGATCTAGGCTGGGAGAAGGTTCTTGTTTTTCCATTCACTGCCTATCAAAGAGGAGTTGGACCGTGTGAAGAAGGCCAGATGGAAAGCAAAGAGAAAGCACAGGGGTGTAGAAAACAGGAGGTATGAGAGTGTGGGTTTCTTTGTTCTAGAATCAGACAGCCACAACTCCATTCAGGACAAGAAACAGGCCACTCTGGAAAGGAAGGGAATAACCTGAATAGTTCAATAGATAAGACAAAATTAAGGTGACGAATCAGATTTCTGTTAGGAGAAAAAAAAAAGAAAAAAACAACTGGGGAAAAACAACAACTGGGGAAACAGCACACATTGAATGTGGAAATATGGCATTTCTGCCAGGGATACTTTTAAAGAACAAGTGAAATGAGCATCTGTCAGCAATATCAAGAAGCAGCTAATCCTTCCTTGGGGCAGGGAAATGTTTTTGCCTATCCCTTTAAATCCCCTTCAGTACTAATATTTCATTGACTGTATGAAGATTTTACAGGGAGATTTTCAGCCCAAAGGGTATGTACTAGGAAGCCTTATATTGTTTTTGTTGAGACTTCTAAGATATTTTTTCCTCCAAGAGTAAGTGGAAAATGTCACGTGGGGAATGTGTGGTCAAACAAAAGAATGTTGAGAACTACAGTGTTTTACAGTTGTGCAGTGGGCAAGTCTGTAAAGCAGATTCCTGTGGTTACTGCAATCAATGTCAAAAATCCTATTCACTTAAGTGGTTGGAGACACAAACCTTAAGCTGCTTAGAAGATACTGGTTAATCAATTTGAATAAAATTCTTCTGCCACGTGTGTTGAACCAAGCAATAGTTTTCTGTTCTCTTTAGAGGTGACAATCCATCATGCCAATCTCCCTGCCTCCAACATTCTTTGGCACTCCTTTTAGTTAATAGTAATTAAATTTGCCTTGAGGAAGTTATTTTGCTGTCCAGATTTTGTGAAAGATTTTTCTTTCTGCCTGCCTGCTTTATCACCTCGGCGCATCCATTTACAGAAGATGTAGACGCAATATAAAATATTAATTCATCAATTTGCTGAGGTTAAAGCAGTGCCTCCCCCTTTTCCCCTGCAGTCATTTGGACCCCGTAGCACTGCCGGGCGGCGCGGGGGAGGCTGCGCTGCTTCCAAAGGGCTGCGGAGCCACTGCGGTGCCTCGGGGCACAGCCTGGGGCGGGGGAGCCGGGCCGGGAGCCGTCCCTGGGGCTCGGCCCTGGCTCTGTTCCGTGCTGCTGCCCGGGGCGGGGCTGGGCTGGGCTGGGCTGTGCCGTGCCGTGCGCTGGCAGCGACCCCGCGGTTCCCCGGGCGCTGCCGGGGATGCTCCGCCGGAGCTGCCCGGGGATGCTCCGCTGCCCTCGGCCCCCTCGCTCCGGGCAGCCCCTGCGGGTCCCGGGCTGCTCGGGGCAGGTGGATCTCACCTCATTCCCTAGGCTTTTAAGGGATGTGGTGGGGGAAGATGGGAGCTCCCACAGTATGAAATGTTCTGGTCTCCAGAAGTCCGGGTTTGTAGTGTGCTTTCCTATGGTCCTTGGTGGCCGTGGTGGAGTCCTGTGTACTGTACAGTACTTATTGTGAAAGGGGTTAATGGAGAGGGGGAAATACTACTGCCTCTCTGTTTATTTTGGGTTAATCCATATTTTAGCTAAGAGCACGTTCACACAGACTTGAAGACTCTAAATTTCTGAATCCTAGTGAGTAGACAGCTGTGAACCTCCAAGCATTTTTTTTTCAGGGTTGTGGTTTGTTAATTATTTTTTTTCAGAGTACACATTGTTTTACTTGGGGTATATCTCAAACCATATCACTCTTCTGACTGGTTTATCCCATTCTTCTGTGTATCAAAGAATGGAATAATGCATCTTTCAGCACTGTAGAAAATTTATGTAACTCTGTTCCCTAAACACATTTTTTCTTGAAACGTTGTATGTATGTATATACAGATAGTATATAACTCTGTGTCTCATTTTAATTTTTCTCACGTCCTTTCTAGAATCTAGTGGGATTAATAGCTGCCTGTGTTCTTAATCAATAGAATAAGCAGCACATCTCTTATATTATTGATCATTTAGCATGCTGTTCTAGATTACTAAATGAGTTCATCTAAAACTTAAGCCTTTTATTTTTTTTTCCATTGAGCACCCAATTGAACATTGCTGTGTTATATTGGAGATACTAATCTGTAGTAAAATCACTGTAATTATGAAAATGTCCTTAATTTCATTGTAATAAGCATATATTGCTGCACAGGTACACACTGTAAGAAAATCTAAATTGAACTAATTTCATTTGTGCTCACAAAGCTGAGAAAGATTTAACACTCTTTCTATAAATTAAGGATAATTTTAGCTATTTTAAACTCTAGGAAAAATACTGTCTATAGCAAACTACTTAATTGACATTTTAAAATACAATATACCCTTTAATAAGGAAGTATTATGGTTTGTGAGGAAGCCCAAGGCTAATATTTTGGCAGCCAGCTTAGTCTTTAGCATAGCAAAACTAAGACAGCTACAAAACTTACATCAATTACTGATTGTACAACAAGCTGTTTTCCCAAGCATGTGATTGTCTCATTTAAACTGACCTGTTTTTCTCAAAACAGGTTTTTGTTTGTGACTAAAAATATTCTTGAAATTGGTACTTAGTGCCCAGTTTGCAAATCCCTGGATAAATCTCACTGCCTTGCAGACAGTGAGAGTGCTATTGACTTGGGGGAGGACAGGCTTTAGCCTTAGTCTCTGTCTCAGCTGAAGGGATCCTGAAAAACAATCCCCTGCAGTAAGCAGTGTTGCACCTGGAGCTGCTGGGAAGTTCCTGTTGCTTGCTCACATGCACATCTTCCTGTGGCTCTTCCCTCCTCTGCTTCCTTGGTTATCGGTCTTCACTTCCAAATTAAACCTGCCGGTCTTTAATCTATTTTTGGCTCTCCTCCCTCGTTGTTTTTCCCTTTTCAATAGATCTTTATGGACAGCAGTAATCATCTTGGGTCTGTCTTACTGGACAAAACCATTTAGGAATAGGCAGCTAATACTGATGAGCAGTCACTCTTAATCAGCTGCCACAAACTCCCTTTCCCAGGCAGTGGGTGACTGACCAGCAACTTGTCTGGCAGTCACTTGGGGATGTGTGGGGAGAGAATGAAGCTGACTGTATGATCCCAAGCCACGATTTCATCTTTTACCTGCAGTTTTAAGTTTCTCCATAGTGCAGCACCAATGGCTATTTTTGCTCTCTCATAGCCACCTGCCTTTCCTGCTGCTGGTCCCACAGCTCTGCCCCAGGGCCTTGGTTCTCCCCTGTGCCTCTGGCCCCACTTGGCTGTGCATGGTGCCTGTGGAGTGTCCCAGTGCCTGCCTGGTTTGCAGGGAGGCAGAAGCAGGTGACTTTATGGCTGCTGTCTCTGTTGTTTATGACTCAGGGAACAGGGCCAGCCAAACACTTTGTTTTACCCAGAGAGCACAGTGGGCTGATGAAGTGGCTTAGTGGAACACATCCAGCTGAAGAGTTATGTGTCATGCAAGCCTGGTACTACTCATGGACTTCACACAATCCTCTGAATGTAGTTCATTCTCAGATGTCAAATTTCTCTCTGCTGGGAATTGCCTGACTAATGGCAGCCAGGAGTTTGCTGTGCACCACTGGGGCCAGAACCCCAAGCACAGCTATTCCAAATCCTGGTGTGCACACACTTTTAGCTGGAAACTTTTCTCAGTAGAGGTGTTATCCCTTAAGCATCCACATAAACATTGTGTGAGCAGTTTGAATAGGAGCAATCTTCTTATAGCACTGTTATCTCTCATGGATGCCACTTCCCCTCATATTGTGACTACAGGTACATGTCTTTTAAATCTTGCTATGATCAGAAGGAAACTATTTGTATTCAGAAGTCTTCCTGATAGCTGTAAGAGCACTTGAAGCTATTTGTCCCACTCTTACTCTAGATGACATGTACCAAAACTGGGAGTATCAATAAGTATTTGATTGCATTCCAGCATATTACCCTCATAAAACTTTTGTTTTGATGTTGCAACTTGGAAAACTCTGGCCTGTAGTTTTGAAAAATGTATTTCAGTGTATGGATTGGAAAAGGGATACACCTGGAAGGTCAATGTTTTCCTGCTGCTGCTTGGTAATATCCTAAACTTATCTGTCTCAGATTAGATTAGATTTATGTTTAGCTAGTTTCCTCAGCAGTGTTTGGATTTCAGAAGTTATATTTGCTTTTTTTTTTCTCCTTGGTGGCTATTCCAAAGTGGACTTTGTGCAGTGTTATTCCTTTTGGAGATTATTAATCATGTTTGATTATTTAAGAGTGGCTATTCTCAATGTTCTTGCAAGCACTGTATATGAAACAGATCTAAATTTTAACTGATAATATTTATTTTACTTTGGGGGGCATCCCAGTAAGGTATTTGGAAAAATATATTTATATCTGTTGGACCATTAAATAAAAAAAGCACGTGAACAGGTGAAACCAGCTCAATGAAAGCCCAAAGGAATCTGATAATGGTATTTTTCTCTCTCTGTGTGTATAAATACATATTGTGCTCCTTAGATCCAAAGAGTGCGATAAAAGCTAAACAGTAACTGTCAGTGTTATTGCCAGACACTTTTGGAGAAAACAGTCTGAGGACAGCTGGGGTTGCTTTAGTGGGAAGAGTAAGAGAGGTACTTAGTGACCTCAGGAATTTGCAGCGGTCACAAGATGAAAGCATATTTTGGATCTATGAGGGACTTCTAGCTGTTACAACATGACTGTTATTACTTGTTTAGTAATATTTACTACTAAAAATTTATGTCTTATGCCTAGGAAACTTTAAAGGCAATTTTTATATATCATTGTGACTGGAATGAAAATACAAACATTTCCAACCTAGACTTGGTTTGGTTTTAGTATGTCTCCTTGTGTTTTGAGCTATGTATGTTGTTGTAGAGCAATGCAGTGGTGTTCACCCAGTTTAAAAAACATAAATCTGCCTCAGAACTGGATGTGTAGAAGAGTTTAAATATAATCCTTGGCTCTGTGCAGGACATCCCTATATGGAAGCAAACTCTCCCTCCATTAATCCTCTCCTGCACCTTCTGGTGATGCCATGGCTGTGCAATGCTCTGCTTTTTCTCACACCACGTTTCTCTCTTTGAACTTGCTCAAATGTGTTGCACTCCGAGGTTATTGCTAAGTTTGGCACTGCCCCTCAGTGCTTTGTCAAGACTTTGTCTTGTTATTGTGTTTCTGTGGTCTTGCCTTCATTTATATTCTTTTGTGAAGGATGCCCTGGTTCATCCTGCTGCTCACACACAATGGTATTCTGCAGAACCTGCATGTGTACTTCTGCTAAACTAATTTCCTTTTGGCTTCATTGATCTCTTTAATGAAAGTCTAAGCATTTTTATGAGCCAAAACCTCATTACACTGTACAGAGGCTGTACTTTAAACCTATCTGTTCTGTTACTGTACATTTTAATAAAACTTTATTAGATTACTCTTCTGATGAAAGACAGCAGGAAATATTTCATTCATTAGAAAACTTGAGGTGCTGGGAAACTTAATGTTGCATTCTTGTTTTCAGATTAATTATGGGCTTTGTTATACCTTGTTAATAATTCTTCCATGAAAGGAAGTCATATAAATTATCCTATGGAAGATGACTGCATTCATGTCAAGATTATCTTTACACATTCTACCACGTGGCTTCTTTTGAATGAATAATAATTTTTTCAGTCTTGATTTATTAAGTTTTTCCTGTTTTAAATGGGTGTGATACTCGTTTTATAAGGATGTATTTTATCTAAATTCTGCTTCTACCAGTGACACTTTGCTACAGCAGCAGATGCAAATCTACTGCAAATGTAAATCTATTGGAATGCATTTTCTTCCTTCTTTTAGTGAAAAGACTTCATTTTTTCTGAAGTGGTTTCCTATGCAACATGAGGTACAGTAATCTGTACAGTTATTAAGTTGTCTGAATAGGATGAAATGAAATTCCATTTCCTAGTAATGAAAGCATTTTAATGTAACTTAATTTTTTAAAATCCTGGGTAGCATCTGGAGGGGAGGGAATGCTGGGGAATTACAAACTCAGAGGATTTGTTCAATATGTTGAATCTACTCCAGCATTTATTTTTCTTCTACAACCACTGTCCATATGTTTGGGCTGCTACTGAGAGCAGAAGGAGATGTTAACTGGAAGCTACAACAAGTTTGTGTAGGTATAAGCTATTTTCCCCTCTTTTTTTTTTTTTATATTCTAGCCACATCTCATTAGTGTCTCCTGGCCTAAGTAGGAGGATAAAATCAGTTGCATTTTCTTTCCCTGCTGCCACTGCTATGGAAGGCTGTAATAAAGAGACTTGTTTTTTAACTTTCTTATCTGTGCCTTAGTTATTCCTGTGCTCCTAACCCTGGTATGGTTTTTTTTTGTTGTTGTTTTGTCCTTTTTTTTTTATGTGCCTGTTTTCTGGTTTTGATAGGTTTTATTGCCTTTTTTTTTTTTTTTTTAACCAGGAAAATAAATGAAACAAACCAAAACCAAACTGTTTTTAATCTAACTGGATAATCAACATAAATCACTTTGCACATTGTTCATCTTATGAGGGAAATTGAAAATTGGTGATGAGGTTCCTTTCACTAATACAGCTTTGTTTATTTGAAAGCAATTTACACAAAACCCTAAGTGTAAGCAGGCTCCAAATGTAATTTTTTTTTGAGCTGGTACTCCTAATTGTATCTTTCACTAATTATTATTCCCCTGTTGCTTAACCAGTGCTGAACCCAAAAGCTGCTTCCTTTGCTACCTGTCAGAGACAGGTTGTCAGTCAGGGCATTCCAGGCTGTTTGGGTTTCTTCTTTATCTTACATCTCCATTTAAGCACCCCGAACTCTATGGCCCCAGCTGAAAAGGTTTTGGCTCTGTGACCTGTGCTTTGCTGTAGAAATTGGTTGGACTTCTATTCTCCAGCTCTCCTTGGGAGACAGGGGGGTTTTTTGGATAGGCACGTCCAGTGATTTCAGTGTTCTTGGGGTCAGTGTGGCTGGGGGCTGCAGCCTGACCCCCAGCCAGCTTTCTCCCCTCAGTGCCCCAGGTGTTTCAGGACTCTGGATGTGGCTTCCAGCAATAGCCTTGTTTCTGTATGAGCTAGGAAATACTCTGTAGTGAATGTACTGAATGATCCTGATGGAATAAATACCCTGTTGTGAAGTTCTACCACACACATCTGATCCTTTGGCGCATCCCATGTTGATAAACAATGCCTGCTTTCTAATGCCTTGAATTCTGTTAGAAAGTTTATTTTCCATCTGATTTCAGTGTCACCCTTCAGTCCCCATGCCTGGGTAGGGCCACCCCAGTGTTCACTGTGCTGTCCTACACTTGAACATCAACGTAGCCCCAGCAACAGCTCCTTCCTTGTTGCTGTTGGTGTCTTACTGCTCTGAAAGCCCCACAGCTGAGCAGTGGGGGTGGGCAGGGTGGGACACGGCTCCCAGCACTGGGGGTGCTGCATTGTTGTATTTGCAGGGTGCCCCAAGGAAGGAAGGAATGATGAATCTGACTCCATGTTCTCAGAAGGCTAATTTATTATTTTATGATACTATATTATATTAAAGAATACCATACTATACTAAAGAATACAGAAAGGATACTTACAGAATGCTAAAAAGATAATAATGAAAACTCGTGACTCTCTCCAGAGTCTCGATACATCTTGGCACTGATTGGCCAAAGAGTGAAAACAACTCACACCAAAAACCTATGAAACAATCACCTGGGGGTAAACAATCTCCAAACACATTCCACATGTAAGCACAACACAGGAGAAGCAAATGAGATAATAATTGTTTTCCTTTTTCTCTGAGGCTTCTCAGCTTCCCAGGAGAAAAATCCTGGGCAAAGGGTTTTTTTCAGAGAATGTGATTGCAACACTGCATGGGGGCTCCAGGGCTTGGGAGAAGCAGTGGCAAACCATTGCTAGCAGAAAAAGGAGCTGAAAAGAGATGTGAAATCTACAGATAAAGTAAATTTTCTGCCTTTTGGTGGGAATGCCTCAGCCCTGCATGGCAGTAAATAGTCATAACATGAGGGAGAGTAGTATTTATCTCAAAATATTGTGGAAAAAATGAAATGACACTCTGCATGGCAGCAAGTCTGATCAGTTTTTTTGTATCCTGACCAACAGTGTTTGAATTGCTCTTTTTCATGCAAAGTAATTTTAATCCTAAAGTTTTAAACTTTTACTTATATATAGATGTCACCACCAACCAGGTGCTGTGGATTTCATCCCTTGGATTTCATTATATTTTTTCTTTACAGTTAGGAGGGTTTTAAATCCTGCAGGATAAGAAAGAGAGTGGTAGGAAAAGCTTTCCAAGGCTTCTGAAAGCTCCTAGTTTCTGAGACTTCCTGGGCTTCATTCTGGTTAGTTTTGGGCTTAGTATTTAATCTTTTAAAAGCCTTTGGGAGCCACCAGCTTGAACATTAGCAACTATGTAAGAAATACATGCCAAAGCACTAATCTGTATTAGGTGCTGTTGAATTGTTTGAATTATGTACTCCTAAAATAAACATCTCTTTAGAGTGACCTACTTCTGACACACTGTCTGACATAAGGAGCACCTTTCTAACCAGCAAACAGGTCCCTTTGAGGTGTTTCTAAAAAGAGGAATAAATAGTTTATGAATATAGAGCATATGGGCTTTGATCTGGTTCAGATTCCAGGATAAAGATTTTCCATGCCTTCCAGTAAGTGATTTACTTTTCACCTCTCCAAAAGTCTTCAGGCTTTGGCTCCTGACAGGCATTCTGCCATCAGAATGCCTGTCAGGATGCTCATACCCTAGCAGTTATACTGAATAATGAACCAGTAATACTTTGGCATAGGCCAATCCAAAGGATGTGACAGGACACCTATGGATGGAGCTGCTGCTTTTGCTCCCTTTGGTGAGAAGAATCCTGTGGAGGGATGGATTTGTTGGTTTGTCTTTTTCTATTGGGAAGAGATGCATTTCCAAACACTGCAAATGCTTGACAATTGGTTTCCAGTCAGTAAAATCCAAGATTTGCAGTTTTGGATCTCTTCTAGTCTCATTCTACTGCCCAGTCCAAGAGCTTATTGGAATGCCTGTGGTGGGATAATATTGCAGGGAGTAGCCAAGACATAGTCCTTGACCTTGTTTTCACTTGTCAATAGCTCTTAATACTGTTCAATATTCTGTATGAATGAGAATAAGCTTGTGAAGTCTTGCTGGGTAGATGGGTTGAAGGGTCAATACTGACCTTTGCCATTACAACTGCAATTAACACTGAGTATGAACTGTAACAGGAGTAGCAGTTTCGGCACAAATGGAGATGAGGGAGAGGGTTTGCAGGGAGATGTTTTAATCTAAGAGTATTTTATTCCATTTTTGTTGTCTCTGAAAATGTCACAGAATTGAGAATAAAGACATATAGAGAATGGCTTGAGTATGTGGGTAGTTTTAAACCAGTTCTGTGTGGTTTGTTTCATTCTTTGCTTTTATCCTTGACAGTGCAAAACCTCTTAGGACTGAGTTTAAGCATCTTCATTAAAAACCAGCTATGAATTCAGTTGGAATTTGTTTATACTCATTTCTATCACTGCACTTGCTGTGTGGATTGGATGAAGAAATTATATTTATCTCAAGGAGATCTCACAAGCTGTGAGCAGACAGGGCTAGCAGCATAGTGCTGTCTGTAGCCATGGCAGGGGAGCCAGAAGCTTTTAAGGTCATGCCTGTACTATTGTTTTGGTGGTCTTCTTTGTTTCTGGGCTTTTTTAGGAGTTTGGGACAGCAGTACATATGTGATAGATCAGTTTCATACTCTTTGTATTGATAAAGCATGGAAATGAGACCCAAAAACAAGAGAAAAGAGAAAAAGGGCTGTGTGGGTGGAAAAGATTAAGGACAATCAATTCACTTCAGAGTACTTTCTCTCTTTTCAAAAAATGAAATAAAAGGCTTTCCTCTGTGTACCAAATCCCAAGCACTGCATTCAAGTGAGAAGCTATGTTTGTGGGTGGCTTTAACCCTAGTCCTTTTAACCTGCTATTCTCATGGACATTTTTTATTATGAAATACAGATTTGTGAGAGGGTCTATTTTGAGAAACAAGAGGACACACCAAATATTTGAAGTCTCCTATAATTTTGGCCAACTTTGTTTATAAATTCGGGAAAGCTATTTTTACAAGTAAAGAAATGGAAAAAGAATTAATTCCCACACTGTCCTGAAAAACTATGAGTGGTTGAAAGGGTAAAGTGAAATGGGAAAGTGAGAATGAAAAGCTTCAAAGGAAATTTAAAAGTAGCCAGGAGACATTAAGTGACTGGATGGAGGACAGTTTCATCCTTGAGTACTGCTGGTTTTTGCTGCCCTAAGTAAATTAGTTTTTTAACATTGCAAAGAGATAGAAGTCCTCTCAAATCTGTGCTATACTTGTGCTTGGAGAGCAGCTGCCAGCACTGAAATGTAAGATTTTCATCTATCCACAGGTGTTTGTGTGTGGAGATTATGGAACACACATTTTTCCAGGCTGGACTACATAGTATTCCCTTCTCAAAAAAAAAAAAAAATCCTTTTTGACCATGTCTGGGAATGAGTGGGATGCTGCAGACACCTGTCTTGTCTCTGGCACTCCTGCCAGCTGTGTGGCCAATACTCTGCTGCAGAGCAGTGACACAAGAGTAGAAGTGCCAGGGGGGATTGATCTGCCTGATGGGTTCAAGTGCAGGATGCTCCCCAACGTATCTGGGAGAAAAAAGTGCTATTGATCTGTTCTGTGGGAATGTTAAACTTGCACTGAACAGAAAAATCTCATTAAAACACCCCAAGATGCCCTTTGTTGTTATTGTTGGCTTTTTTAAAAACATTTTTCTTAACAACAGTTCTCCTTAGATTAAATGGCCTCAAGTGTAGCAGGATCAATGCAGCTATCTGAGGATTGATTTTGGTAAATAAAAATAATTGTAATACAGCAAATAAAACCTATTTGCCATGCTATCTAGTGAAAAAACAGAGCAGAATGTTTTGTTTGTTTTAAAGCACTGACAACCTGTAATTCCAGCTCTTTAGGTGATTTCTCTCCATCCTGTGCTAGAGCCTCTTCTCAGTGTGACAATCCTGCCAATCAAAGATGCTGTAATATATATATTTCTTTAAAAAAAACTTTTTTAGGAAAACCAACTAATATGTCTGAAAGTAAATCCAGTTGAATGCGACTGTAACCTTTATCACGTGCCAGCTCTATTTAAAATCTAAAGGACCTTTCTTTTACGTTCTTTTGAATTATTACAGAAGTTATTATTTAATAGTGGTATACTTTATGATTTTTTTAGACTGCTGCAGCAAAACTGTAAAAAATACAATAGTTAATCTCCTTCCCTTTTTGGATTCCATATATAGATGGTTATCTGCCTCAGATTTTTGAGTGTCTTAGATGTTGGTTAATGCTTTGGTTCTAAATTGTTTTTGAAAATGAAAGTTCAGGTAGAATTTGCCAATATATTACAGAAGTAATATCTTGGGGTTGCACTGTTTTTCAGCTGAAGAACTCAAAGTACTTTGGAAATGTGTTATTTATTATGTATCATACATACAGGGATTGTTAAATTCATGGCCTGTACAGTCATGTTTACAGTGGTCAGAAAGGAGAGCCTGTCTCCTTCTGGACTTCCTTTATGGGGGTGGAGCTCCCTCTGGGCAGGAGCTGACTGAAAGCTGAATTTGGGCCACATTCAGCAGTGAAAGGCAGGACCAAGCCACTTGCATCGATTCAATTTACCTTTTTGTTCCTCAGTTTGCCTAGTAGGGAAATGTACCTATACAAAGTCAGT
Organism: Hypocryptadius cinnamomeus; assembly: GCA_013400635.1. Classification (NCBI taxonomy): domain Eukaryota; kingdom Metazoa; phylum Chordata; class Aves; order Passeriformes; family Zosteropidae; genus Hypocryptadius; species Hypocryptadius cinnamomeus. Next base: position 53,817 of record VYZP01015085.1, on the reverse strand, counting down.
CTGCCTCTGTTTCTCCTTTTGAGTTCAAGAGAGTATTACTAGTAATTCAGCATCCAGGAAAGGGGCAGTTGGATTACAGAGATAGTACAGAAGTAGAGGACCTGGTCTCTTGTGAATCATCACTTCTGAAAAAAAAAGATCTATGGACAGATCAAGGCTTGCTTGTTTGATCTAGTTCCATTTATTTCTGCCAATGCAGCAATCTTCTAGCAGTGTAATCCCTTAGACCATCATTTTTACTTGACAGCAGCTAATTGCTCACATTTTTGTCAACTTTTTGAAATTTACATGGTGCCACTTTTGACAGCACTTGAAAATGGTGACTGCTTTTAGAGAAAGGAAGAAGAAACGAGGCATGCATTACCACATTAATTAGGATTTGTAGTGCATTAATGACAATCATGTTGTCAGAAAACTTTAGACCCTTGGAAAGCTGTCATGATGGGCAGTTGTTATTTCTTGTCAACTTCCTTTCTTTTTTTACATCTATAAAAGTGACGAGTGTCCCCAAGGGTAATGTGGCTTGGTGCACAGTGTTTTCAATAGAATGCTGCTGCTGACGAGGGGAAAATCATTGCATGATGTACTGTCAGACTGCCTGTGGAGAGAAGCCAGTGGGGAAGGAGGTGCTGTGACAATCCCCATGTCTTGTGGGTAATGCCTGACTTGCTAGATGATCTGGACAAGCAATTTCTGGATCTAGGGGAGTTCCACATGTTTGGGGTACTAGATTCCTTCTGAAAGACCTGAACACACAGCTCTGACCTGTGCTGTAGGTCTGGCCTCACCTCAGCTCATGGAGTTGAGATGTGGGTTTGATATCCTGCCCCATCCCACACAAGGGAGCAGGGTGGAGTTGGTGGTTGTCACCAAAACTGATTGTTTTTGCTGCTTCACAGACCTCCTCAAATGCTGGGGCTCCATTTCTGTAGTGTGACTAGGTGGATGGAAAAGCCACAGGGGAAAAAAATGGTGAGGGTGTAGCTGCCACTGGAATAATTTACTGAGATTTAGTTAACTCTGTGGTGCTGTCACTGGCAAAAGAGAGCCTCTGGGAAAAGACGTGAAGCATGTTAATCACTTGGTTTCCCCTCACTTAGTGGAATGCCTGCCTGTAACTTTAGATTTAAACATATACAGACACCTTTCATGTCTGCCTTTTCTGGTTCATGGATTGAGGTCCCAGCACCTAGTAAACTGCTTTTACAGGCTTCTCTCTGCTATACTTGCAGAGGACTACACAAGTCTTCTGAGAACAGCCAGACTTTGAAAGCAGAAGATTACTGGAGAAAAATTAAATCCACAGGAACGTGTAAGTGCACATTTCAAGATACTGAAAGACTGACTTCGTTCTAAGACTCTTTGTTGAAAAATAGAATATTAGAATAAATGTTGACTGTATTTTTGGTTGGGTTTTTTTTAAATCAAAGATTCTCTTCTGACCTGTTTCAAAATAAGTTTTTCCTATACCTATTATATTGTCTCTTAATGTTTAGCTGTGGTTCACCTTATATGAAGCAGACTTGTGATTCCTAGGAGAGATATTTACTGTCCTTATTGTATATATTTATTTCAGAAGTTATTAGTAGCTGAACTATTTATTTTCAAGTAGGTGGATTGAGTCACTGAGTTCTGGTATTATATTTATAAGACCTGTGTACTAGATGGATAATCTTGTCTCAGTGAGCACATGACTTCTGAACTGCTCAAAAATTGTTTTATTTAATATTTGATTCACTCTGTTTTCCCTGACATAAGTATATCAGTACTTCTATTTGTAGACCTTTGAATGGTCAGTATACAGGGGTAAACTTAACAAAGAAGTAGTGAAATGACACAGTTAATGTTGCAAACATTCAGCCTTCATAACAGCAAAAATAAGATCCTTCTAGGGAGAGGTCAGATGATTCTGCTTTAGGCTTCTGACACAAGGTATGTGGGCTCTTCCGGCTAAGCTGAGTTTCTCTTGTCTTTTCTTGAAAGCGAAAACCTGATCCTTCTGTTGGAGGCAAATGTGCCCTTTCTGTCTTTCAGAGACATGGAAAAGACTGAAATAAGCCATATTTGACTTTGAGTTTTGCAGGATTTCGTTGTTTAAGTATCTAAAATATTTTCAAGTTAAAAATGCCTACATGGAAGATCCCAAATAAAAAGTGTGTGTATTCCCTTGGTTTGTAATAAATCCTGAAAATAACTTTAGTTACAAACCAAGAATACTTTTAGAGCACTGTACTATTAATAATATTTCTCCTATTACAATAATGACTGTAACCGAAGCATGAAGTGTTAATTAAATGTTAAATGTTTTCTTTTTCATCGTGTTCTGCACCTTCTGACAAAATTCTGACAAGCACCCTGGAGCTGGATGGCTTATTCTGTAACCTAATTGAGTAAGGTCTCACAAAGTCACTGCTTCCTAGCTCTGGGCTGTGCACACTAGAATTTAGAAGTGTGCTGGGTTTGTATGGCCAGGTTCTGATTGCAGGGGTGGCTGCAGAGGCGTTGTCTGTGAGCAGCTGCTTGAGGCTTCACCTGCATCTGACAGAGCCAACGCCTGCCAGCTCCCAGACAGCGCTCCTGGGCCGAGGCAGAGCCCACCAGTGTGGTAGCAGCACCTCTGTGACAGCATGGTTAACAAAGCAGCCAGGGGAAAGAGGAGTGGGAACATGTGAGAGCAACAATTCCCTGCAGACCCCCAGGACAGTGCGGAAGGAGGGGCAGGAGCTGCTCCAGGCACTGGAGCTGAGATCCACCTGCAGCCCCTGGTGCTGCCCATGGAGAGGCAGCTGTGCCCCTGCAGGCCCTGGAGGTCCATGGGGCAGCAGAGATCCACCTGGAGGTCCGTGAGGGAACAGAGATCCACCTGCACCCCTGGAGGTCCATGGGGCAGCAGAGATCCACCTGGAGGTCCATGGGGGAACAGAGATCCACCTGCACCCCTGGAGGTCCATGGGGGAGCAGAGATCCACCTGGAGGTCCATGGGGGAGAAGAGATCCACCTGCAGCCCCTGAGGACCCCATGGCAGAGCAGGTGGGTGCCCAAAGGAGCCTGTGAGAAGCCCACTCTGGAGCAGGGTCCTCACAGGACCTGTGGTCTTGTGGAGAGAGGAGCCCACATGACAGCAGGTTTGCTGGCAGGACCTGTGACCCCACAGGGGACCCATCCTGGAGCAGTCTGCTCCTGAGTGCAGCCTGTGGAAGCGATCCATGCTGGAGCAGTTGCTGAAGTGCAGGAGATTCACATTTATAAGTTCATGGAGGACTGTCTCCCTTGGTGGGGCCCCATGCAGGAACAGGGCAAGGTTGTGGGGAGTCCTCCCCCGAGGAGGAAGCAGCAGCAGAAACAGTGTGTGATGAACTCACTGTGGCCTCCATTCCTGTTCCCCTGCCCTACTGGCAGGGAGGAAGTAGAGAACTTGAGAGTGAAGTTAAGCTCTTGAGGAAGGGAGGGATGGGAAAAGGTGTGATAAGATTTATGTTTTATTTCTCATTATCCTACTCTGATTTGATTGGTAATAAATTAAATTAATTTCCCCAAGTTGAGTCTGCTTTGCCCATGGGAGTAACTGGTGAGTGATCTCTCCCTGCCTTATCTTGACCTAAGAGCATTTTGCTTTATGTTTTTCCTTGTCCATCTGAGGAGAAAAGTGATAGAGGGGGTTTGTTTGGTACCTGGAACCCAGTCAGGGTCAACCACAGCCTGCAAGGGGGACATGGAGAACTTAACCTTGAATATATGACATTGAAATTCTATTTGTTAGTGTGTTTTAATAGGCCAACCTAAATACTTAATCTAAATACTTAGTGCAGTCTGAATAGGATGAATTGGTTACTGTGTTTAGATGAAGATTTAGGGAAAAATGCATTGCCCTCTCCCCTGCCTGGAGCTCTATAGGGGTTTACTGCTCATTTTCCTCTGCTACCTATGTGGCCTTTAACGTGAGTGAAAATAATGAGAACACTTAATACAAAAATATCTGGATAAGTTTATATATAATTAAAAAGAGTAAACCCACTCTTATTAAAGAAAAATGCTATAAAAATAGCAGCTCTTACTGTTCATACTGAATTCTGTATAATAACAACATAATTCTGATGTTGTTAAGAGCATCAGATGTTTGCAGACAAATACTTCTTCTGTTTTTCATGGGAGACAAAAGAAATATTCAAAATAGTGAGTTTAATGTGATGTACTTTTTCAGTAAGAGTACATTGACCTGTTGGCATTGCTGTGGTCTGTGCTGATGAAAGTGTGACCTTGCTTAGGAGCTGCAAACTATTTATTCTGGACTCAATGTGCCTTTTGAGAGTGTGGCCAGCAGTTCCCTTTTGTCTGAAAGAAGCATGCCCAGCTTTAATTGTAGAGAAAATGGCTTGCTTTAAAAATGATAATGCCTGGAAATAAGCCTGAAGACTCTAGAAGAGGAAAACATTTGTCTGTGTCTTACAGCACAATTTATTGATGTTTAGACACATATTTAAATGCTGTTGAGTCAGGGTCTAAATTATTTTTCAGGATTGTAAGTAGTTTATTTCTTTTTAAAATAGGCTTCATAAATATATTCTTGGTTAAAGAAGATGGTGATGCCATGATGCAACCAGCCCTCAACTCTGGTTTTGAGATGCTTTTACCTGTCCCAGTCTCTCCCTGCACGGGGGCAGAATCCTGAAATGCTGACGTTTGCCCAACATGTTGCTTGAATGATTTTTTTAGATACTGCTTTTCAGGATACAGTCTCCAGTTCTGAATTCCTTTACCAAATATCTGACCTTGTGTTTGGCTGTGAATAGCTTTAACTTGCCAACTAAGCCAGTTTGCTTCTATGGCCATCCTACCTTTCTCAATATTTAGTGTCACTCTAGTGGCTCAGTGATCTAAACATTTATCAGCAGTAACTGCAGTGACTCTTCCATTTATTTCCAGCTCTTTTTTTTTTTCCTTCTCTGTTTCTTTGGATTTGGGATTTTTTTGTTGTTTTGTTTTGGTTTTGTAGCTCTAACGAAAACTGGAGAAAGAATTGCCTGTAAAATTTGCAGGTTATGTATCTTGGAGACATAATATCAATCATCGAATGTGGAGCACCTGTGCAGATCCACCCAGCTAGATTTGGGGTTTATGTCAACTAAAAAATCTCGTCTTCTCACTGTGGTAATTTCTGTCTCTGTTAGCTCTGCTTTCATTCTGCAGCAGCAGAAAGGGATGAAACCCCCATTTATGTGCAAGAGGAATAGTTTAATTTATCCCTGAGCACATGATTCCTTATATTCTCCTGCTGTAGTCCAGCAAAATCACAGCATGAGAGCCAAAAGATGTTCTGTGAATATTTACCAAAGGTTATCTGCATCTGGGAGTTATCAGAGGTGTGATTTCTTATCTTAGAGGGTCACAGACTGGATTGTTGCTTGTTCTGGGGTTTGCAGTGCAAGGGGGATGAGTTCCTGTAAATAATGACAGGACTGAAGGGTTCTTAAAACATTAACTGCTTCAGTGCCCAAAGATGTAAAGAATGTGTCCAATAAAAGTTACCCTACTGTGACCCCTTAGTTTCACTGGATTTTCTTGCTCTTTTCTGGCATGTTTCTTGTGTAATAAAATGTCTCTGCACACAAGGGATTAGCCTGTAAAAGCATATGCTGCAGGCATTGAAATACAGAATAATGGTTTTATTTTTTGTTCTCTTGCACAAGGGAAGAGGGGAAAACATGATTTTTTTTCTTTTGAGAATGATTCTTTGTGGCCCAATGAATCACCCTGTGTATTTTTTTTTCCTCCTTCATTTCTTCATTCTAGAAAAAAATCCCATAATTGCAAAGTCCTTGGTGGCTGAAATCAATACATCATCTTCATTTTATTAGGAGTTACCCAGAGCCATTAGGAAATCTGGGCCATAATTAAAGCCAGTACAGAGTTCTAATAGGTGTGAGACAGCTCTCGTCTGTCTTGTCTCAGGGTAGTGTGTTTTAATAACTGAATTGTGAGCTCTTCTCTGAGAGGCTTAGCATCCAGGCAGGGGTATATCATTGCAGGAAATGATTTACAGAGCTACAGAATACTTGTGTACAGCTAAGTGCAATTATTGAGATGGTTCATGTTACTCTTAAATCTGATACTATTTTGACATGTTTCTGCAGATATTTGTGTGAGGAGTGGATAAACAGAGCAAGTCTGTTATTTCGTTGCACTTCAAAGCTTGTCGATCTCCCTTCATTTAAAAAATTGGCCATTAACTGCATTTTTTGTCTGTCTTTGTGTCTGCACATGTTAATTAACATTCTAGTTTATGGATTTCAGAAACTTCACTGCAAATCTATAACTGTTTTTGCCTGGATGTCAAAAATCCTTTTGGCCTTGTACTTGATATTGATGTGAGAATGGGATAAGGCCTTCTTTTTGGTATGGGGTTTTTCATCTTTCTATGACTGCTAGAGAAGTATCTGTTTAGAGGGATGTGATAAAAATAACCTTTACTGAAGTTGCTTAATGGGCAGACAGTGGGTGAGTAGGTCAAGATGACAATATAAAAATGTACACTTCAAAAACTGCTTGCAAAGTAAAAATTCCTTTGTGTGCTGAGATTACAACTGTGTGTTATCCCTAAGTACTTTTTTATTTGAAAATATTGCAGAATTCTTTGTTGTAGTGGGCAACTAGAGGTAGCAGAGTTAACTTTTTAAAAGGTCAATAGTTGCCTCATTGTGGCTAAGGACAATGAATTTATTTACAGTTCTGGGTTTTAAAGTCAACTGATATCCCCTGTCCCGCATGACATCCTTATCTGGAAGACATGGATTTCACAGATGAACCACTCATATGTTGAGGAACACATCCAGTGCAGGTAGCTTGGTGTGTGAGCCACACGTTGAGCTCTGGGGGCAGGAGCCCAAGGCAAGAGGCCATGAGATGCTGTGGCAGCCAGGTGAGCAGACCCTGGGAAACATGGCAGGAGCCCACGGCCCCCAGGCTTCCCCTTGCTTAGACTGTGATTGTATAAGAGCATAAGAGCCCAGGGGTTCCTTTGTTCAGAATCACTTCTTGGAGGTACCAGCTCGAGCTTTTTTGTTATTTTATTGTTTTATTATTTAATTATTACACTTTGATTAAATTCTTTTAGAGATCTAGATGTCTGAGTTCATGCTGTTGGAAACCTGGTGTCAAGCCAGAGAGGAAACGGGATCTGATCGTGTGAGTGGGGTGTGCAGCTGTGAAGGGGCTTTGGTCCCAGCTCAGGTGGTGTGAGTGTGATCGTGGCTCCTGCATGGTTGGACAGGGAACTTTCCTTAACACAGAGTTGTGGTCAACAGTTGTGGCCAAGCAGAGACCAGTGATGAATGGTGTTCTTCTGGGGTCATATTGGGAGCAGCACTGTTTAATGTCTTTGTTTGCAACATGGACAGTGGGATTGAGAGCACTTTCAGGCACTTTGTCAATGGCACGGAGCTGTGGGGTGTGGTCAGCCTGCTGGAGGGAAGGGATGCCATCCAGAGGGACCTGGACTGGCTGGAGAGGTGGCCCTGATGTGGCTCTCATGAAGTTCAAGGAGGCCGAGTGCAGGGTCCTGCACCTGGGTCAGGGCAATCCCAAGCAGAGGCTGGGCAGAGAAGGGGGTGAAGAGCAGCCCTGAGGAGAAGCACTTGGGGTGCTGGGGGAGGAGAAGCTCGACACGACCCAGCCAGGAGCACTCAGAGCCCAGAGAGACAAACGTGTCCTGGGTGCACCCAGAGCCCCGTGGGCAGCAGGGCAGGGAGGGGGCTCTGCCCCTCTGCTCTGCTCTGAGCCCACTGCAGGGCTGTGCCCAGCTCTGGGGGCCCCAACACCTAGAGCTGGAAAAAGAGGAAAAAGGAATTCTGCCTTTCTGTTTGATATGATTCCATCATGTTAACAACTGGAGACAGCTGCCATGGAACAGGGTCAATTGCTTGACTATTGTGTTAGTGCAAAGCAGAAAGAAGCAGAAATGTCTCGCAGGAGAAGAATGGCAAATGCAGCATATGCATAAGAACCTGTTTACAGGCTGAGTATAAAAATGGGTCACCACTGTTGCTGTAAACAACAAGGGTGTGTTTTCATGCTTTCAGAACACACCCTGAATTTGTTCAGTTCAAACCTGTTAGAGATTTAAGCTTTGCTATTTGCTGTCAAGAGCCAATAGGGTGGAGCATCAGTTCCCAAAACCCTCCCTCCTCAAGCACACCAAACTTCTGTTGTAGTAGATATGTGGTCATGGCTCTTTAACTGTATGGTAGGAACAAGTGACAGAAAGGGATATTACCTGTGTGATAGTATCTTGGCATGGAGTAAATTCAAGTGCAGATGGTGAAATTAGAAAGTTACTCTGTTAAACAGTAATTAAGGTTTCTGTCCCTAAGAGAGACATTTAGATTTCTGTGCTGTCCTAGATGCCAAATTGCAGATGTTTTTTTCCTTTCTTTTTGTCAGAAAGTCCTGTGTGTTTTCATGAAGGGATCAGTGATTGCTTTTAGTGGTGCTAAGAAATTTAATCTCAGATAGTGGAAAGATTTTTGTCAGTTTTCTAAGACACAAATGTACTTACAGGGCAGAATGACTTCATCTGAGCATCCTGCTCATAGGATTAATGACAAAACCAAAAAGAAGTCTTGTGATATGAGCAGAATTGGTCTCCATTTCAGATGAAAACCAGTTGTATGAACACAAGATCAAGTACAAGGCATGGTTAGGCAGCTAGGCTGGCTGAAAGAGTACTTAGTTAGAACCATGGAAATCTTAAGCAGCCTCTGCTTTTCCCACTTTAAAGACCTACAGAAACTGTGGTGTGACTGTGACAAAAAGAGCTAATGATGGTGCATCATTTGGCGATAAGAAAATGTGATCTAGATACAAATCTAGGTTTGGTTGGATTTTTAAAAATTAATGGTCTGGAAAGAACCAGAAAATAATTCTACACTAATTAGCAAAATTAATGGCAGAGGATGTGGAATATACAGAGGTGGCTGAAAGTAGGCTTACATTTCCAGGCATCACTGAGGAAGAGAGAACACAAACTGAGCTATGGGAGAACAGTCAGAAAAGGGAAGGTCGACAGGGAGGCTGAGTGAATGGGGCAGAAGAAATTTACTCTTTTTTTTTGTGAAAGTGGGTGAGTTTTTGAGGTTTATTAGACAACCACATATTTCTTGTGCCTTCTGATTTTCTTTAGACTGTTTGTTTGTTTGCTTGTTTATTACTTTTTGTTTTGTTTTGTTTGGGGTTTTGGTGGCTGGTGATGTTGTTGCCTTACCTTCTCCAAGCTATTGCATTTGGCTCTATATCAGAAATTCAAGCTGAGATTGAACAGATGAACTCAAAATATTTGGTTCATAACTCTACCATAGAAGCATATTGTGAGATGGCTGGTCTCTATAATTCTGTGACCAAATAGATATAAATATAATTGTATGGATATATATCATAGATATAGATACTGTAGTTTTTAACAGTTGAAGCTGAAGGTGTAACCTGTTTGTTCATTTTACTTACCTCTGTTCTTGTGTAATTATTTTCTGGAACATGAAGGAAAATACAGACTACAAAGCAGTTCTGACTTTTTTTTTTTTTTTTTAATGACCTGCATCTAATTTTGTATAACTGCGTTGCGATCTGGAAACTTAAAAGTTGATCTCTAATTTACTGCATATTTCCCAATGGCAGAGAATTGTTCCAGAGCTGTACAAATTGTTTTGCTATAATTAACACTGGAGTGTACCAGTGTGTCTAAACACACTGGAAGGACCACTTTAGAGAACATACCCCAATTAGTGCTCTCCCTTAAAAGTGAATGTTAAGTGCACCAAGACAATAAATCAGCAAGTGCTCCTCAGAGCAGTAATGACACTTGTGGTTTTCAGCTGGATGGAATATGAGCCAGCAGCCTGCAGGTGAATATCTCTGGGCAGGGCCCCCACCAATCACCTGGCCTAAACAGGTTGCCAATACCCACTTGGCACAAATGTGTTTTTCAAGCAAAGGATCTATTGCTTTTTTTTCTTATTCATGTAGCTCCCATTAATGTCAAAGGGAACTATGTGTTTGTGAAAGGAAAATGGATCCCCTGAGGGTGCCAAGTATTGTAAGGTAATGTTCTTCTGTAACATTTTATGCACTGCTTATTTTTATGAGTTGTTGTAATTGTTTAGGGTGTATGATTGCTTTAGGGCCTGCTGTCAGGTGTGGAATCACTGCATAAAAAGAGCTCATGAATGAAATACTGAGAATTCAGAAAAGAAACCTCATTTTTCCAGTGTCAGCAAAGGAAATACATAATATTTTGAATAGGAACTTATATAAGGAATAGCAGAAACTGATAACTGCTTCAGAATAGTGAAAATTCATGGTCCTAACTGACCAATTAGTGCCTACAGTTATTGACATTCTTGTAATTAATTAAGGTCTTTATTCATTCTAAAGCAACTGTATCAAAACCAACTGGTATGCTGGGGGGAGAGCTTGTAAAAGTGGCATTGGTTAAATACACTGACCCTGAGAGACCTGATTAACGATCATATTCCTAATTCATAAATTGACTATTACAATGTAAGCTGCTTCTTCAGTCTCATTTTTGATGAAGCCTTTTGACATGATTTTAGAAGTGCTGCATTATCTGAGCTAACAGAATTGTCCCAAAATAATTGTGAAACTTTTTCTTGGTTTATACAATCAGTCAGTGAAAACATGAATTTCTTGACAATAATCAAATTAACCATGGCTTGATACAAGCCATTTGTCTTACTACTGCTACTACTGTTTGAAAAGTGATGATTTCCTTGTTTACAGAGGCGCTGTAAATAAACAGTGTAAGAGTTGCTCTGAATGTCAGTCAAGAATGGATAAACATGACAACTATTGTAAGGAAAGATTTCTATAAACCCAGATTTTTAAAAAAAAATTTTTTTTGGCATTATGTGAAACTCTTAATTTAGAAAAATTTTGTATGAGTGGAAAGCTGTTTTAAGCTCCATAGGATGAGGTGTCCTCTTCTTGCTGGAACTTCAGTACTTTTCTACATTTCCTTTCACCATCAAGATAAGTTATTACCAGTATTTAAATCCTCTTCCAGCATTGTGTTCCAAAGAACTATAGAAAAGGTTATCATTTTCCACACAAGGATTTTTGTTAAGATTAAGAATATTTGCCTTTACTCCTGTGTTTCTGCTTGATAGGCATTATCTGTGCTGCAAGGCAGCTCATTTGCAGTTTAGTCTGCTAAGCCGAATGGTTCTGATGGGTGAGTAAAGAAAGTAATTATTTTTATTAGCATACAATTTTCTACCCAATCCTTGACCACAAAAGCAAACCATATCTGAATTGGGCTCAAGTGAGGAATGATGAATTTAATTTGTATACCAGTGCAGTCTGGGGGTCAGATTTGTGGTTCATGATTGATGTGTATTGTCACCAGAATGTGTGGACAACCTGTTTGTTACAAGCTGACTTATATACCCAGTTGTTGACTCTTTTCTGATGTGTAAGCTGGGTTCCAGCCCCAATTAAAATTAATCCTCCTGACATACTCCTGAAGGAGCTTTCTCAGAACTTTCTTCCATGTGCAAAAAGTAGGGAATGCATAAACCCTGCTTTCTGTATGATTTTTGTCTATTTCTGATATATTTTTGAAAAAAGCCAGAACTGGTTACTTCATACTGTTGGTTTTGTTAACAAAAGCAGTTCTTTTTCCCTTGGAAAATACAGTGTTTCTCTTTGTCTTTTAAGTGGATCTCTGATACCGTAGCTAGGTTACCAAATTGGCACAATAGGCAAGACATCTGCCTGGCCAAGTCTGCGTATCTGGCAAGACAATACTGCAGGTGCAGGAATAAAATACTTGTTTTCAACAACAAATTTCTATGCCTTACTTCATGTCCTTGAACTTCTTGTAAGCAAGAATTATTTTTCTTCTCATTGCAAAGCTGCACTAGAACTGCATTAATCTACTTACCTATAACTTTCTGCTATAGAAATTGATTCTATCTGAAGCCATTTTTCTTGTGTTCCCTTTCTTACCAAACTGCTTTTGTACTTCTCCCTCGTAGAACAGGAAATGCCTGGATTGCAGGTGATGTTATGAATTAATTTCAAACCAGTTTATTATTCAGTGACTACTTGGGTTCTTCACAGTGGTATTTTCCAACGTTTGATTCAAAATTCTGAAAAAAGTCAAATTATGTTCAAGCCTAAGTTTGGGGAACAGGAATAGGAAATTAAAAGTGTATTTGAGAGTGATTTTCTAAGTAGAAACTTCAAACAATTTTCCATCTTGGGATTAATGCCGTTGAGCTGGCCTTAGTGCATGAGAGCTGATCTTTCTAATTATGACTAATTGCTGAATTAATGCAATCAGTTGATGCTTAAGTTTACTAGCACAGCTGATACCTTCAGGAGAAAGGAGGGTTACTGTTCTGTGAGGCTATTTTGGCAGTCTCAGGGCAGCCTGTGGCCCTGGAGCTCCAGGAGAAGCAGAATCTCCTTGAAGGGGAGCTTGGGTTGTGCAGTCAGGCACAGGCTGGGAGCATCCAGGGCACCCTGGCAAAGGACATCCCCCTGTTCAGCCTTGCTTTGCAAAGCCTCCCAAGGCTGAGGACTGGGCACAAGGAAAGCGCAGCAGGAGTTGGGCTGAGATGGCAAAGAGACTAATTCCCAAACTATATTTCAGCGTGTCAGCTTGCCTTATGGTACCTAGTTCAGGTTTTTCATTTTAAAATTCAAGGCTGGAAAGCTTTGGCCTTCCTCTTCCTTGTGGCCACAGAATTTTTTTACTAAGCTGTAAGAGAATGAGTTAGCTTGGTTTGAAGTAAGCTAACTTAAGCACAAGTTTGAAGTAAGCTAACCTAAGCACTTCTTAAGCACTCTTGTGCTTAAGAAATAGTTTTCTTTTTTTTTTTTTTGGTATACAGTTTAACTTATTTTTTGGTACTTACAGAAAATAATTAACTGATCTTTTAATATGTTTTTCTGGGACATTTTACATTAGTATGTTGTTTATTTAAAGAATCAAGGTGTTCTAGTGTAGCAGTTTGTTTGGAATTGTGCTTTTGTCTTGAAATGCAAGAGGAACTTCAATTGTTCTGATGTCTTTAGTATGGTGTGCACTCACAGTGCTTAACACGTTCTAAACATATAGGGTGAAAATGGTTACAAGATCTGAGTTTCACTTCTGGGCTGGCAAACGAAGATTTTCCAGTTACTTTTCAGCTGCAACTGTGAGCTGATCAGGGGAACAAATATCTGAATGGTGTCTTTGAGCTCTGTGGTTTTGTATTCAAGTGTGTGTTAAAGATAGTTATGATGGAACAGGGAATAACTTTAAGTAGAATTGAGCATAGCCAACAAGTATATACACAGAAAAGCTAAGGCAGCCTGACTCTGACTCATGAAGTTCATAAGCAGTGTTTAAGTACTTGGTGGATGGCAGCTGGTCCTGAGAAGGCCCCACATAATCCTGGATCTTTAAAAAGCTGAATCTCCTGGCTCTAGTTTAGTTCTCCACATATGAACTCTGCTCTCTCTTCACCACCTCATTCCTCAAGTATTCTACTAAATAAATCAGGTCATGTTGCACTTTTTATCCTTCCTTGCTTTTGTTAAACATGTCCCAGATTGAGTCATGTGTGGTTTTTTTAGTTTTGTTTGTTGGCTGATTTTTGCTATTTTTATTTCTTTCTGAAAGGAAGGAGGAAAAAAGACCTGATGAAATACATGTTGACTAGAGGCTCTTACAGAGTACAGAGTACTCTAATAATGGTACTAGATCTTAATTAGCCTCTAAAAAATTATACTGCAGGACACTTCATATCATGCTATGGAACATGGTAAAAACAGAACTATACCTGTCAAATGAGCAAAGAATGTATTGCAGTGTATTTTATACTTTCCCTACTTGTATTTCCTCACTTTCTTCCATATTTTGGATTTTTTTCTGAGTCAAACAACCATTAGTACTAATTAAAACCTTGTAAGGCTGCTTTTATGTAGATGAAATTGTCATTTCATGTGGTGAATTTGACACTCAGCATATGTCACTCTGTGTTTTGCTGTCCCCCCTTTTGGAGGAAGGCATATAAAATGGGTGTTATCTTCTGTTTCAAGGCTGATGGCTTTTAGGGACCCTCTGAAACTACTGTTTTTCTAATACTGAACATAATTCATGGACTCCTGAGGAAGCCTGCATGGCATTGTCTCCACTTAGAGATAGGCTATTAAAATTCTATTCCAAACTCTGCTTCCAGATGACCTGTGTGACTTCAAAGTGAGGTTACATCTTAGCAGCTGCCTAAGTGCCACTTCACTGTTACACAACTGCTTGGAACTTACTTTTGCAACTTTTATGTAGAAAAAAAATATTTCTCTTGGAATCTCTGAATCACCAGAAATGCTGGCTGCCATTAGTGTGGCTGTAAGTGGATTTCTCTCTAATGCAGGCATCTTTGTATAGGAGGAAAATGCCATTGTTTTTAGACTACATTTAAAATGCACCTTTTATGAAAAGAAATGGAAGTGAGGAAATCCCCAAAGGAATCTCTTACACTGTTCTGGTGACTCTCTACTTAAAAGCTGCAGTAGAGTTGCACTTACCCAGCCAAGTGGCCTCTGCACACATGCACGCTAAATTCCCTCCCAGATTTGCAACAAAAGAAGGTAAAATACTCTTTGATGCTTGGACCTGAATTCAGTTTGAGATAGCAATGCCTCCTCTGGCCTGGGACGTCTATAAGCTGCAGACTGCTATTATGTGAGATGGACAAACCTGACAAGGTGATTCTTTCTCATCGTGATTGAGTGTCTGAAATATTTATTGACATTTGTGCAGAATTTTGTCTTTCAAACAGGCAGGATGGCACTGAGATTGTGGAGAATGTTGCTTTCTGAAACACTTCAAAGAGCTGGGGTTGTGTATGTCATTGCTAAAATGTGGTGTATGTGCATGAATCAATAGTTCAGATCATGTCAGGCAAGTCTAATTCAGGTCTGCCATTCTTGACAATGTCACTTTAACAATAACTGGGGTTCTATCTTTCTGTGAGATACTTGGAAATACAAACTCAGTGGAAATTGTAGCCAGTTTTTATCCAGTATCTGATAGGAGTCAGGTTTGGAAGTGTGGCTTACTCTGCCTTTGCTGGTTGCTGTCATTGATTTCTGTGACCTGAGAAAAGTAAAATGAAACAAAATTTCAAATACGGTTTCTGTTACAAATGAATCGTGTCTTTCAACCTGTTGAAGACCTATGCACAGCACACTTTTTTGAGAGCTGGCTGCACTGAACATGCCAGCTGAGAGAATTTAGGATCAAATGGGTTTTTTGTCCCTGATGTTTGTGTCCATGGGGATTCTGAACTGAATGTAAAAAAAAATTGAGAAACATGCATTCAAAAGATGACTTTCATTTGCTGCTAGACTGCTTTGATTATTTAAGGACACTACCTCTGTGGGTTTCTGCCTCTCCAGAATTTTTATCTAAAGTTCTGAAAGACATTATTTTGTTTGTAAGCTGTGTCATAAACAATGCCTTTATTATTTCTGTCTCAACACTCATTTTGTAACACAATGATAACAGATAATTTCTCACTGTTTCTCTATTACATCCTAAGATAGCAAACAGATGCTGCATTTATTATTAAGATATCTCTGCGTACATGTTATTTGGCAAACATTTATGAATTGTAAGGATGCCAGATATTTTAGTGCAATCTGTTACAAAGACAAATCTTGTGTGTTTGTTTCCAGACTGAAGGGACGGGGGGAGTGGGAAGTCCCAACACTTCAGTGGCAGAACAACTGCAGCACTTTGCTGAGCGGTAGATGCTCAGCTATCTCTAAGTATTAATGGAATTAAGGTAATCAAATTTATTACTGTGCCATGCCTGCTTTACTATCACAGAGCACACGGTATCCAAGGGTGGGATGTGCTTGGCAAATACTTATTTATGGATTTCTCTTTGCCAGTACAATATGTGTTCTCCTGTTTGGTTGTTAAATACCCAAGACCAGTGTCTGGTTTATGTTCAGCAAATATCTTATTTCATCAGTGTAAGCATGTATAAGTACATAGCCTGAACAATACATGTTCTGAGACTCTCTGAGAGGAAAAAAACTTGATACCTTTGAATAGATATTACTTATTCACACATAAGCCACTGGCTGAAATGTCTGGTGGCTCTGGGTTGTTGCAGAAATGAAAGGAAAGTGGTGCAATTGTTCTTAGAACACAATTTGAGCAAGTTCTTTCTCTGAACATAGTAGAAGAACAACAAGAGTAGGTCTATCTTTCCTTGGATATCCCTAAATTTTTCCCCTTCAGCAAGCTTTCTGTAGGAGGTTATTCTAAACAGATTTTAATTCGCTATATCTTAAACTTTACTTAGGTAGCTTACAGATAGAAATTAATTGTTAGAGATAAGCAATTAAAATAAATCTTTATGAAAGTCACATTAGGCCTTAATGCATGTTTGGTCCCAATTTTCAAGGCATTTTCACAGTTAAAATTAGATATACATTGCAGCAAATGAAATTGTTTTGTTGCCCAATTAAAAACTTTTTGAAATTGATATAAAAGAATGTATAGAGAGCAGGGCAGAAAGTTGCTGTAATGTGTGGGAGCTCTAGCAAAACTCTTCATTACCTGGTCTTGTTCCTGCTCTCACTGAAGGGGACAAAGTCTTGTAAGCATGAGAGTGTCCATGTGTTTTCTGTCTCAGTATCAGAGCTGGTGATTGCTGCAGTTCAGAACCTGGGTATCAGTGCAATAGCTCAGGAAAACTCATCTAATCAGCACTCTGTTAGGGCTAGGCTGGAAGATATTCTGTTAATGCATTCTCACTGTGTGTTTTTAATATCCTTAAAAATATTCCATCTATTCAGGCAAGTACATGAGCTTACGTATTCCATCAGTTGTCTGTAATCATTGGACCAATATTATTAAGGCTTTTGTTTTATTTTTGTTAATAACAAAATAAATATTTAAGACTTCCTGAAAAAAATAGCAATTGTTTTGTTGGAATTAGAGTGTGATTTTTAGGAATTCTAGTGGAAAGTATTATCATGCTGTAAAAGATGATCATCAATAAGGGCTAGGCATGGTTATTGAGAAATTGTATGCATGCAGAGGCAGAAAGTAACTTCCCTCTTAGGGTTTTAATGGTCTCTGAAGTTGCTATGCTGTAAATGCCTCTGTTAGGATATGAATCTACCCACTTAATATGGTTACACAAGAGCACAGACTAACTTCTTCAGTTATTAAATTATAAATAAAATTAAGTTGTCATGTTTCCTACTAGCATGAAGGCAAGGCTTCTCCTCTAAAGTGTATTTTGATAAAATACAGGTCTTAACTTCCTTTATTTTGAGGTTTTTTTAAAATTAATTTATTTTGAATTTTTTGGTTGTATTGTTCCTTTATAGTTTTTAATAGAATGAAAAGAAGTTGTTTTGCCCATTAGTGTCTGACAATAGCTCAGTTCTGGTGAAGATGCAGCTGAAAACAGCTGGTTGATCTCCAAATAAACTATTGCATTTGACCCAACTGGTGGGTCAAATCTTTTCTGAGTTTGCACTTCATGTGGGTCTGGGTTTCCTTGCTCTGCTTTGTATGCAGTAGTGCAAACTGCTCTGCATGAATCTAGAAGTGTGTGAAAATCCAGTCCAAGGTTTATACTACAAAGTTCAATAGAAAAGGTGAGAGTAATTATTCAACCACCATCCGACTTTTCTGTTTAAAATTGCATTTTTTGTCTTACATGCCAGCTATACATTAAAGAAATCTGATGAAAGTTAGGTCTACCAAGAAAATAGGTATTATCAAACACCCATTCTGGATAACATTCCACTATATTTATTCATAGCTTTGTAAAACAAAAGGAAGGCTTGGCAGAAAACTAATGTTTTCCAGGAGTCTGGCGGTTAATATTTGGCTACATCATAGAGTACCCTACAAAATATTAGTTGCAATGGCAGTTTACCCTCAGGTTGCTAGTACAAGTTGAACCATCAAAGGAGAAAGTTTCCACGTGGTTCTGATTTTAAAACTTTTATTTAATTTTATTTATTTTTATTTAATTTTATTTTCTTTTCCAAATATAATTTTAAATTCCATTTTGAAGACTTCTGCTGTGTCAGAAACCTCTGTGCTCTTTTCACTACTAAGTCTCCACAAGGGCTTGTAGAAAATATCTTCATTGGGCTTAAGATGGCAAGAAACAATTATAATCTATTTAATAATTTAGTTGATGCTTTCTTCTTCACAGCATTGTAACAACTACCATACTTTAAAAGCAAATTTAGTGTTCTAGGGGAAGGAACCTTGACATTTGCCCCGGAATGGAATGCTCCTCTCCCTGAAGTTAGCCTAGAATTGGTGAATACAAATGCAAATTTCTCAATCCCCTCTGAATGTAGGGGGGAAAGCATTGCCTTGGTCTCAGCCAGCAGCACTTCCAGGGCTGGATTGGAGCTCACCCCGGTATGGATCCAATCTCGGGAGCAATGGGATGGCATTGCCAGGTTTTTCTACTTGGCAATTCTTATGATCCTGCTTTTCACTTCCTTAAGGCACCAGGTGCTTTCAGGGCAGGAATTGCAGCGCTGGGTGTGAGTGGGAGGACTCGGGTTGTTCTGTTTCAGGGGTTTTTTGGTGCTCCTTGCCCTGTACTCCTCTCCTGTGCAAATCCTGGTCCTGTGAGCCTGCAGACTTCCTCAGCAGCTCATCCTGAAGACACAGCTGGCCATGGAAACCTCACCTGGAGCTGCAGCAGGGGCACAGCTGGTGCAGGGACTGAACTGCTCAGAGCTCTCTGCCTGAGTGAGATTCTGAGGATCCCATTTTGGAGGTGGGGTATCAAGGTAGCCCTCCTTGTAGGGCTTACAATGAGTAGTTGGGCTAAGCCAATTCTTGTGTTCACCCTGTTTGAGTGACTTGTAGTGAACTAAGGTCCTCTTTACTGAGGAACTGAAAAATACCCTTTAAAAGACCAGAGGTAGAATTACTATCAAAATTTGTTTTCCTAGTAAAATGTTTTTACTGCTGCCTAATTCACTGATATCTATCATACTTCTTTTTACTATTAGGAGTTGGCTTTCTGTGGCTATATAGTTGTATTCATTAGTTGTAAGTAAGCTGGTTGAAATGCCACACTTTCTAAATTGAATTTGCACTTGAATCAGTCCCCCAGAATAATTTCCAGGTGTTTTTAAATGGCTGTGATCTGGGTTCATTAAAAAGACTGTATTTTAGACTGTGTCTAAAAAACAGTTGGGTAATTAGTATTTGTAAAAACTTGCCTCTGCCAGTAAGCTGCATATCACAATCTTACAGATACATAATCAGTAGACCAGGAATTCTGAGCTGTGTTCCAAATTTCCTTCCAAGCTTTCCAGCAGTATTTATTTAGTCATTAGCCATGCCCATGCACTTATTGATCTTCAGTCTACAGCTAATTTTTTTTTTTTTGGTGTAATTTTTTTCTGTATTACTTGTCTGCACAGATGAGTTTGGTATTTTCAAACAGGCAATTCCTTTAACCTCTTTGCAAGAATGAGGAGACTTGGTGGAGTTCCACTAAATGTAAACTTTTTCCTTATTTTGACACTGGTATTTCATTATCTCAAAAATAGCAGCTGTTTGTCCTGGATGTGAATTGCCACAAAAATGGTTGAGATGGTAATTCTGAGTGCTCTACACAACTTTTTTAAAAATGTAAGAAATTATGATTTCACTCTTTAGTGCTGCAAAATTGGATTGTTTCTAACATTATTGGAATACAATGCAGATTTTCATGATAAAAATAGTTCTGGGAATTAAAAAATTATGCACATGAGGATGAATTAAATACACTGATGGAGAGAGGATAAGAGACTGTGAATAGAAACAATTTGTAAAATTTATGTTCACTCGTATACTGTCATAATAGGACAGGTATTTGAGAAATCTCATCTTTCTTGAATGAAGCTGATTGTGAAGAGAAATCTTATCTCTCCCTGTAGTATTGCTATTATTCCTCTGCCTTCTGGATGCATCATCCCAATGCTCTTTCCAGGTACCCTCTTTCCCTGTTCTACTTTGAGCCTGGGCAGGTTGCTTGGGAACTTATTAAAGCTGTAGTAGAAGAAGGTCTAGAGCTAATCAGATTGCTCTGTCTTGTACTGCCTTTCCCCCTTTCTGCCGTTTTTATAGCTTCAGATTTTTACAAAACTGTGTGATGTGGTTGAACACACCATATGCTAACAAAGCAGGTGCCTTTCAGCTGCACAGGCTGTGCCCATAAATCAGGAGAGACCCTGCAACTTTCATCCCACCTGTGCTGGCATCAGCTGCTCTTTGCTCCACACCTGAGTCAGGAACTGCCATTTCAGCTGTTAGCACAGCAGAACTTGGTGGCAGGGGTTGGGTGCAGGAGGGTTATTTTGTGCTTTAAGCCTAAATACCTGCAAGTGGTGGTAGCTGTGAAAGTGCAGAGTTTTTCTGAAATGCTGACATGAAATATGGTTTGCTGTAATCCCTGCATACTGTCTTCAACCTGCAGTGAGAGGGAGGAGTAGGCTTAATTATTTCAGAGTGCAATTTCCTTCCTAAATGCATCCAAGTCTGGTTCCTGTTTGGAAGGCAGATCATGGCAGGCAATTTTCTGATGCCAGTCCTGGATATTTTCCATTTTCACAGATTTAGCTGAATTTTGCATATGACTGTGCAGATATGTAGCTTTGGGATGATTGGGTTCTGAGCCCAGAATAATTATCCACTACAACTGGTCTTGTGGCCAAAGATCCTGCACAGATCTGTAATTGTGCATTGAAAAAGTTACTTTTGGCATCTGCTTTTTATTTCTCTATAATAAGAAGACTTGTAAAAAAGTCCACTTGTGACTTTTGTGTTGAGAAAACAGAGTTCATTTGATATTCTCATGACTAGAAGATGGACTTCCATTTAATATTTGTCTTTATGCATGCATTTTAACATTATTTATGGTTTTTGGAGGCTTTGCCAATGTTTTTAAGACCTCTGAGCTTAATAATCATACTCAGCAGTGATCTGGTTACTCTCCTGGTGAAGCCAAAAGTGGTATTCAGGTTATCTTGTTCTAGATGCCCTACTGGCAATTCCTGCTTTGTGCACTTTCCCCTCTACTAAACCACTTTTTTTTAATGCACATTGAAAGTGCACATCTGATAGTTCATAAAAATTTGTTTGGTGTCTCATTTCTCTGTCAATTCTCCATTGTTACCAAATAAGCAGGATGGCATTATGAAGAATCCACCATGAGCAGAGTTAATACAATGTAGGTTCTAAGCATATTGAGAGCAGATGAAATCCAAATTATAATTTTGTAGTCAAACATGATAAAATTGTTGATAGTAGTATAGAAGAGAGTTCATAAGAATAGAAATATTTCTGATATGAAGGAGGGGAAGTACATATCTGTGATGACATATTCTTAGCATATGGCAGTAACAAAGTTCATCCAAACCAGGTGAATGACTTTTTCATGAGGCTGAATTGTGCCTCATAAAGTTAAGTTCTTTTCTATTAGCAGTTGCAGATAACAAGTATCCAAAGGAATTAGAGAATCACCAAAGGAATTGTGGTTTGATGGATTTTTGTGTTTGTTTCTTTCTCCCAGATCTTCCAGGCAGTAAAGTTTTGGCATTCTGGAAGAAGATTATTTTTCTTTAGTATTTTATAAGAGTTAATAGGATTATTTACCTGAATATTAGAATTGGCCAGTATGACTGGAAATAATGAGTGTCTAATGGTCCTTGATGAATGCACTTAGGAGGGATATAGATCTGAGAAAATTGGCATGACTTTTTGATGGACAATACTGTCATATTAACTTTATAAGACATTCTCACTCAGTTCCAGGCTTGGCTAATTGATTAAAAGCAGTACTAAAGATAGATCATAGACACAAGGGATTTTCAACATTTAACTGTAACACAGCTTAAATAAACAAGAAAATTAATTATGCAGAGTGTAGCAAACTTGCATTATGTGACGAGGATGTAGTTTATGGTAATCTCAAAGTGTAATTTCAAATAGGAAGTCATCACTGTGCTTGAATAGTTCTAGATTCCAGAAAATGTTGGTCTGAATAGTTTGGTGCAACAGTAAAAGTGGTATTTAATCATTACTTACATGTACAGAAATCTCTGGAAAATAGAGACTAAAAAATAACCTCAGGTCCTAGACATTCTGCATGGTTTGGGCAGCTGAATTCAGTTAACCACACACTCTCTGTCTGAGGGATTTTGATTTGGTCATGCTCTAACAGAGGTTAAACATTTGAGAAAGGATCTGAGTTGTGGAAAAAGCAAGAGGATGGTGATAATGGCTGATTAACAGTTTATGATCCCTCAGGGTGGAATTGCCTCAAGCCCTTATTCTAGTCCTAGATTTGCAAAAAGGGCACTGGTGAGCAGGAGCTGTAGTTCCTGTATTTGGCTAATCTGTGAGGGCTATTTGGATCATCTGCGTCTGAGTCCAGAATGTAACTGGAAAATTGGTGAAGATGCAAAAAAAATGGTTAAACAATAAAATATGTATTTAGAGTGTGTGGGTGCTGCTGTTTATCTAAAGGGACTGCTTTAGATGTTTATGTATTTTTGTGAGATAAGTATTTTGTTGAGATTTGAACAAAAATTGTCACTCTTTTTTTTTGTTTGTTTTCAGGTTTTTTTTTTTAATGTTTTAAGGATAAAATCAAACTTCAGCTTGGCAATATTGTTGTTCTGTAAAGATTACTTTAAAGTGACAAGCAAAAATCACACGTTTTACTTCAAGAAACAAGTCTGTTTTTCTTCAGAAACATGAGCATAAAAATACTGGAAGAAGTGGCAGCAGTAGACAAACAATATCCATGTAATTCATTGGAGCCAATAATGATGAGTTATCACAAATCCGCTTTCCAGCTATGTCATTCAATAACCTGTGGTGTTTATTTATTGCCTTATTAATGAAGTATGAGAAGAGCAGCCTACCAAAAAAAAAAAAAAATCATTCACTAAAATGGAGCCAATCAATCCAGAAAAATGACTAAATGATTCTTGTTGTGAAACTTTACTAATTAAAATAAAAGCTTTGGGTAACTGCATGTTGTTGAATGTAACCCGTCGGTGGCAGTGGTCCCAGCTCAGATACAAATGCAGCCTACAGAAACTAATTGGCTGAGTTGTTTTAGCCTTACCAGAGCCTAAATGCTGTCATGTTTGTCTAGGAGATGAGAAAAAGCTTTTCTGTTTTGTGCAAACCATGGCAGATTACACACTGTAAGGGAGACAATGAGGTGGGGTTTTGGCTTCTTCATAGCGGTGTACAATGTTGCACCTGAAGGAACATCAGGCTGGCTTGGTTTTCATTTCAAATAATCCATGACGGTTGAATTCCATTCCTGTTTAAGATTTCCAATTTCTGTAATGTTTAACTGATTAAATGAATAATGGCAAAATCTGTTTAACTTAAAAATCTCCTATCTAACCTCCTGCCAAAGTAAGCCCTGTGATATCCATCCCGCTCTTACACATTTTTGTGATAAATCATCCCGTTTATTTTTTGGTAAATACATATTAACAGTAGGGAAAACCTTCCCATGAATTATTCTGCAAACAAACTCCAGCCCCACAGTTAGATGTTCATAAATGGACTGAAAATCATGTTTATGCAAAGCAAAGGCACCAAGATTGTGCTTCATTGGCCTCTTGCTTAAGCTTTTCACCTCCTGGAGGCCACAAGCCATGAACTAGCCCTTTGAATGGAAGGATAATTTAATTTATTCTCAAAAAGTCAAAATGTAAATTAAAGACTAAATTTGATTCCATTAAGGCAATAAATGTAATGTTCTCAGTGAGCCATGACCAACACCAACATCTTGTATTGAAAAAAATGGATCATGAAACACAGTAGGGATATTGCCAGTCTTTCCCTTGGGGGAAGAAGAGGATCTTATTGCCCATGAATGATGGGGAGAAATGTGTTCCATATAATCTCTCATTCACTGAACTCGCTTAAGGAAATCAAAAATTAATTGAATAAAAAAAAAGGGGTTAATTCAAGAGTCTGCCAAAGAGAAAACAGCCCTAAGTCAGTAATTTTCAGCAAGCTGTTAAAAAAGTAATCCTGCTCCAAACAAGAGCAGAATATGGGGTAAATACTTTGAGGTCTAAGAACATGACCATTGAAATCAGCATGAGTGGATGCCACTTACACAGATCCTGAAGGAGCATTCTAAACGAGCTCCCAGCTTGTTTTCTGGAATGAAATTTGAAAATGTTGTTTCTATAGTTGATTCAATATTAATGTGGCAGTCTCTTGCCTTTTTGTTACAAAATCATTTCTAATCAAGTCTCCACTTAAAAACCCCCAAACAAACCTGCCTGAAGATAAGCAGTAAAACACCTCTGTTAATCATCTTATACATCACTAGAGTTATCTTGTTAAGGAGTTTGTTTCTTTGAAATGATTCAATCAGCTAAACAGATATTTTGTATTGCCATGGAAATGAAATCGTAAAGTGTAATTGTCAGGTTTAAAAAGTTTCATGTGCAATACAATGTTTTTTCATCTCTCCTTTCCTTTCTTGTTTCTTCCTAATTAATTTCCTGATTAGAATCTGAGTGATAAACTTGATTTGTACTCAAGATAGGAACCTAACATAAAGAGCTGAGTCATAGGGGTGAAATAGATAATTGTTTGAAGTTTTACCAAGTTGGTTGTTTTCTTTTTATCTAATTCTTCTGGAGAAATCTGGATAATTTATTTTATTTTGTGTTTCTGGTGCCTCAAAGACTGAAAAATAATCATTTGGGACAACAAACATTTCCTACTAAGCACAGAAGCACCAATTGGTTTCAGGGATGTAGTTACTGATAATAAAATGTGTTTAAATTTGAATATTAAATTATGTTCCACATTCACAGTTCTTGGTTTTCTCTGCTCTTTGGCTTTGTGATTGCAATACAATTTTAAAATGCAGTTACTTACCTTTAGGCAAAGAAATATCTGTTGTGTACCTAGGGCCTTTCTAGACCAGAACATTGATTTATTTATCTCCAGATTTCACTCTTGTTATTTAGACCTGCCTTTAGAGTGAGGCAATTGCCGTTTTCATTCCATATCCATTGCCTTAAATAAAGAGTCACAGACTAAGGTCTCTCTTACCCAGTTATATATAAGATATACCATTTATAAGGCTTTTTGGTCATTTCAGTGACTGTCTGCTTACTGAAATTAAGTGGAATTTTGTTTTTGGGGATGGAGTCTCTACTCCTACTTCAGGACACTGTTCACAGTTCCTTACTTCTCCCATTTCTTAAGAAATACAAAAAAAAAAAAAGCTAACTACAAGGCTAGGGGAAGTAAACAAGTTCAATTCTTTTTGCATGGTTTGAGTATAGATTTGATTGTTGATTCTCCAACATTCCTTTTTTACCCTTATTGAGCTTTAGTCTTCTAGGCATTTGGAGCTGGTAAGCAAGAGGCTCCCAAGGATGGTGTTCCAGATTGGGGGGCAGAAAGGAGGAAGGCAATCTTCCTGCCTGGTCCAACCTCACTCCTCAGCTACAGCAGTTTGCATTCAGTGATGGTCACTCTGGCTCCCACAGGTTAAAACAGATAATGGCATTAAAAAAGGGAGGCAAATAACAAATACTTGAGAAATTGTTTGCCAGTCCTATAAACAAAAAGAAAGACCTTTTATTGTCTCACTGGAAAAAGAAAAGTAGTCTTTTTTCATATCTTGGCATCAGGAAGAGGGATAGCAATCCCAACTCTCCCAAGAAGCCGTTCAGGGACCACAGGGCTGTACATGATAATATTCAGCCCACAACAGAACCAAGTAAATGACAAGATAGATGTGGTTTTGTACTTTTGCAATTACAATTCTCTCAAATGTCAGAAAAAAATATTTTCAGGCCATGGGGAATGAAATTAATTTTTCCACTGTATAAGAGGATTTTTCTTGATGTAGAATTGAACTATACCCCACAGTCATGCAATTTACTTGTCATAGGCACACACTACTTTCATTTCTTAAATCTATACTTCCTGGAATTGCTTTTGCTATGTATGTTTTACTGGAACTGTGTCATTCACTGAGCCCTTACCTTTTAACATTAAAAAGAACACAATAATAATGAAAACCCCAAAGAACAACAACAACCACCACACACAAAAGGCACAAAATCCCCGTCTCCCCCCCCCAAAAAAAACCAAACAAAAAAACCAACCGAAAAACTCCCAAACAAACAATAAATACCAACCCCAAACCAAGTGAAGATGAGAAGGGGAATCAATTCTGAGAAGCAGAGATACTGTATCAGTCACTTGTTTGAAATAGCTAGGCTTTCTTGTATACTTTAGGTGGGTTTTTTTGTTTGTTTGTTTTGTTTGTGTTTTTTAAAGGGAGGAAAATTAAATTGTCTTAACTGACGTTTCACAGTGGAACTCAGTGGAACCTGTTCAAGAAGAGGGTGTAACGTTTCAAAAGCCATGTTGAAATGTCAATACTAATGATGTCCCAGCCACCCCCACCTCTGCTGCCCTAAATGTCTGTGGGGGGATTCTGAGCAAACTTCTGTCAGTTTTCAGCTCTGAATCACTTTCAGCTTATATACAAGTTCTGTATCCCTCCCCTCCTCAAGGACTGTGTCTGAAATACACAAATTTCTAAGGTCATTGGTATGCTGCATTGAAAAGACCTTTTTTTTTTTTTGAGAAAAGCTACTTAGAGGTTATAATAGCATTATTACGCAGTTTCATATGCCTAAATAAGGATTGGCAATTTTTTAACTGACTGGTCAGCTCTGAAAGCACTTGCTAAATGTGCACTTATGTGACTTTTGTGTAAACCCTTCTAAAGATAGCCTTCCTTAGCAATGTTTTCTGCTGATAGTGTGGCCTTCATATGACCTTGGGCTTTAATAAGCAGTACATTCAAGCATTGCTACTTAATTAGTTAATGATACCTTGATCAAATTAGATAAATTGTTTGGAACAATGCTGTATTCAATTAATTTTCATTTTCAACTGATTACTATTGCTACTAATGCCTGTAATTCGAGATGTAGTTTTCTGCTGTGATATCTCAGTCATTTCTATTTAAAACAGGAAAACCAGATCTTTCCAGACCCAAATGCATTTATTATCCTGAGTGTAATTACATTTAAGCTTGTTAATTGGTGTCACTGGATATGTATTTTTACACGTGCTGCTTATGTAATCTGTGCCCTGGTAGCATTTGCAGGGGAGGTGTACATCAGCCTTGTGTCTGAGGGTGCAGGTGTCCTGAGCCAGCTTCCCAGGACACCAAGAGCTGTTTTGAAAGCGTGCCCAAGGCCTGTGCTGCCACCCCAGTGTCTGCTGGGCTGCTGGAGAGCCAAGGCTGAGCTGGCTCAGGCTCTGCCCCCGCTGCAGGAGGCTGGGCAGGCAATCCCACAGCAAACCCAGCACGGCTCCAGGCCCTGTCAGACACTTTGAGATGGAGCTCTGCCCTAGGGCTCTTCACTAAGAAAGTTCATCATTTTAATCATGACTTGAAATGTTTTAGTTTCAATTTAGCCATGTTATTCTGTGTGAAATTTTAAAGTGCAGTATTTCGTCAGATGGGGAATCCAAATGACATCAATGAAATATCAACCCAATACAGAGCTTACTGTGAATTTTCTTACAAATGCAAGAAAGGGCAAACTTAAGCTACAAGCCATTTTTTTGATGTGGTGTTTGATCTGATGAATGGTCTTAGTCTCTCATTAATGCAACCTTTTCTGCCAATAAAGGCTTTATTCAGATTTTTTTATATGATTGCTACCAGACAATGACAAGAAGTGAGTGGGAGGAAGGCATAAGAAAAGACCAATTTGTACCATCTGTTCCAGACATATGAACTGAGGTGATACCATAAAAGGGAAAGCCAAGCACTTGTAACTGAAAGGGTGATCAGTCGCTATTTTACATTCATTTGAAAAATATTATTCTCTTTATAGTAGTTCTGGAAACAACATATACTTTATGTAGTTAAATCCCACTATATCTGTACCAGATTTTGCATTGCCTAAATGACTGACATGGTAGTTTAGTTCTGGATATAATGAAATTTCTGTGGAGAACTATAGTGGGCTATTTAAAATGTTTCTATTAAAGCAGTGAAGGATCTTCAATTCCTGGTAATATTCATAGCTTCTGTGCTTGAACAACACTGTTTTTCCATTGGTGTGCTGTGATCTATCAGCATAAGATCTGATCTCTTATGAGTGTCAGAATGTTCACAAGTGTCCAGAAGGTCTGTTGGCAATCAGTGAGTTTTTTAGTTTACAAAATAGCATTAAAATTTGTAATCCCATTAGTTTTTCTAATCCCAAGGATTTTTGCAGATTCTGCAGATTTGCTGGTCTACTGGGGTTAAACTAGAGGTCCTGAGGTGTTTATTTGCTGCTCTCTCCCAGAGCATTTGCAGGAGCCTTAGGAAATACTGTCACAAATCATACATTAAATACAACTCTGGTCTCAGTTCTTGAGGTGGTCTCTGGTGAGAGATGCCCATACCGTCTTAGGACCTGAGCTGTTTGCCTGGACAAGATGACTGTAACCAAACCTGTACAGATAAAAAAGCACTTTCCCCTACACAAATCTTCAGGAGGGCACCTTTTTTTCCTGATGCATTGTAAAAATTCTGTACATCATGAGAATAGATGGTATTGTTTGCCTTGGTGAAGTGGCCCTCATCTCCTGCTGAGTTTGCTCAGCTTGTTTTGCTCATTACTTCACAGATTATAGCACAGTGCTGACTCCCAACAGCTACATTCTTATTGCAGCAGTCTGCTTTGGAGCTGTTTGAATGGTTGCAAGGCCAAAAATTCATTAGGCAGAATGGAAAATGCTGTGGTGTGCTGGTCCCACCCCCTGTGTTGCATTTCAGCAGGCTGTACTAGAAGTTCCAACCTGCCTTAAGCTTTTGTGCTCAGCATTTCTGATGCTAAGTGTTGACTGGGCTTCAATGTAGTTGTTCTGAGAATTATTTTCCTTATGTGATTTATAACTTGACTTTCTGTGAGACATTTGAAGTGCTTTATGGCATTGGACTAGTCTGTATTTATCATTTAGCAGGTCTGCACAAATGCATACTGGATCTTGGACACATGCCTGAGTTAAAATGGAGACACCCATGCTAAGATCAAGAGCTATGTGAAGGTTTATCAAATTGCTTCCCTGTTAATTTACTGCAGATGGAATTTCAGAACTTCCAGTCTTGAATATAAATGGGCTATAATAAATGTAGAGAAGTTTGTTTTCCATTTCCCATTAAAAAAAGTAATTTCCATAGTCTGTTGAACTAAGCAAGTTATTAGTGGCCAAATCTTTGTGAAGAAAGCATAAAGGACAGTCTTCTCAGATTTTTAAAAAAACTTTCTGAAGACTATTCATCTGCAGCTGGCTAATTTCATCTGTAAGATTTCTTTTTAATTGGAGGTTAAGAAGTTCTTATGACAGTGATTATTCAGGGAGCAACCTCTGACATGATGCTAAGCCTGGTAAATGAACATAGTTTTTTTTTCCCCTAAATGGAAGGGTTTTCAGAGTCTTTTGGTTTCTAAGAGGTATAATTTCCTCAGTTTAGATTTCTGGTGCAGCTGTAACTCTAAGGTGGGTGACAGCATTTGAGGGGGGTGGGATGGATTTTGCTCTGTGCTCCCCCCGTGTGCAAGGGCAGGCAGAAGGGGATGACTGTGGCAAGCTGGAAGCACAGCAAGGTAACTGAAAGGCCATGGTGTGGCTGAGGCACCAGTTCTGCTCCTCTGCCCCAGCTGCAGGGAGAGGCACTGGAGGAGCAGTGGGGAGCAGCACTGGTGTGTTTGGGTGGTTCTGTGCAGGGCTGCCAGTGCCAGGCTCTGCCACAGCCCCAGCCCAGCTCCCCCAGCAGCCCCCTGTGCACCAGCCCTGCTCGCCCTGGGCACCGCAGGGCTCTTCTGCTTGGCCTCCCTGGGAGAGAGATTTAGGGACAATACACTGGGAGGTGGCCTTTACTGGAGCGGGGAATTACTACTTGAAGACATCTCAGAGAGCTGGGTTAGCTGTGAGTGCAGAGGAATGCACCAGGGATAAGATAATGCCCAGAACACGGAGTTTCATACTAATATGAACAGGGAATTTAGTGTTAGCTGTGTCAGGGAGACTTAGTACTTTCTTTTAAGAAAAGAATTTCAACTAAAGAAATACCAATTACACTGAAAAGGGGAGTCATATCTTGTAGAAGAGTTTAATAAAAACAAAAACATGTTCTGACTTTTTAAGAATTAGGAAAAAATGATTTTCTTATTTTTTTCCCTTTGGGATCTAGCAGTATGTAGTGTGCTCAACAACAAAATTTTGCAATTTTTCATGTAGCTTTTAATTTTTTTATTTAGCTATTCTGAGAAAATCAATTTAGCTGCGTAACAGTGATAGGATCTCCAGCTATTATCACCTAATCATTAATTTCTCCTGGTCTCTGTTTAATACAACTACTGCAGAATGTTTAATAAATCATTAAAATAGCTTGGATTTAACTGGGGAATAAATTATTTAAAACCATAACTACAACCTATTTCCCCACTCCCAACCCCCAAAACCCTTTTCACTTACTAAAGCATAAGTGAATTAAAGCACAATGAAATCATAAATATGAGAATCTACAGCTTTTAAAAGAAAAATAATGAAGAGAATTAATGCAGACGACTGAATTCCTAAATCTCATCTGCTCCTGATCCATGCCTGCAGACACCACATGTTGTATTTCATGAAGTGCTTAGCACCTCTAGTGTTCACACTCCCATTGTCTGCTTTAGAAAGAAGATATTGCTCTCTTTGTTTTTGTCACTGCTTTTTTTTATTTTTCCCCTACCCAAAGCATCAGAGAGACCATTGGCAGGAGCAGATCTCTTTGTGGCTTGGCTGGTGCTCTGCAGCTGTGACTGCAGCCCTGTCACCAAGGTCAGGGCACAAATGGAGGTGTGGGTGCACAGCTGGCTCAGCACCCTGAGGCCCTGGCAGGAGGAGGACCAGCAGCACAGAAATGCCTTGAACCTCTTGGTGGCTTTAGTGAGAGCTCTGCATAAATACAACTTATTTTGCTAAGGTGTGGCAGTTTTTGTTGGGTGTTTTACTAAATTGGGCATCTGGTTTGCTTTCTGAGCATCAGATTCTGGCAGCACAGCAACACCAATGGAGGAGTAGAAGAAAATTTCAGCTGGTATAAAATGAATTAGTGAACTTTTTTCTGCTTCATGTTTGTGGACTTGATAGATGCCTGGAATGTTCGTTTACAGGAAATGAATAATTAAAGGAAATTAAGGCCCAGCTGAATAGCACCATTAGGTTAAACAGATTCTTCTTCTAGGATTAAAGGTTAAGGTGAAAGACAATGTAAATAAGTAATTTGATCATCTAGTAAAATGCTTAATCTTTTCCAGCTTGCTTTGTGTAATTTTTAAATATATATCTGTAGTCACTGAGTGGCAAATCCAAAAGCAGATGGTTATCTATATAGTTTTTAGCTCCTTTTATGGATGCATCATCTCTTTTTTTTAGTGAAAGTCAAGTTTTTAGTAGCTAAAAATGAAGGGAAATGTTCTCTTGCCTTACAAGAATTCTTTTATACTTAATTTAAAGGAACAATTAACTTCCCCTGAAAGCTGACTTTTTTTTTTCCCAATTTCCAGGAAGAGAAAAAGTAATGTAGTGAACAAATTCTTGGGAAAAAAAGTCCAATTATTTATAGCAAGAAGGGACCGTTAGTTCTGTTGCTCAGACGATCTTTTGGTCTTGCTGTCTAATAAAGGGACTCTTGAAGCCATGTGTTGAGGTAAATAATGTCACATAACATTGCTTACACTGATGCTGAAGAGGAGAAAAATTACAGTACAGAAAGCTTTGAGATTAGGGAAGAAATCTGTGTGTTTACAAATGTGTCCTTTGCATAACTGGCTGGTGAATCCCTAGTGTGGGGTATCAAGAGGGAGCAAAATGTCTCTTACCTTATTCTAGAAATAGCAGCTGGACCCTTGCATTACAGAGAGCAAATGGAAATGTTTCTTTTGTCAGGGATTTTCAAAAAGGGAGACTAAAACTACCTTGTACAGCAAATTCAACAGAGGCCCACAGATGTTTGTGCATGAAGCATTGATTTGCCAGCCTGGTTTCCTTTCCACAACCTTTTCTAGACAGAAAACTCTGTTGGATGTATTCTGATTACTCAAATCTACACCTACTCATAGGCCATATTTTCAGCACAGTGAATTTGAATATTAATGGCAACGAGGAGTGTGGGGAAGCCTTCAAGGGGCCTTTTGAGGAGCATCAAGGAACACTTAAAGGGTTAAGGGCCATTTGCCAGTGCCCAGTGCTCCCAGCCCTGCCTGACAGGAACTACTGCAAAACCAAGGGTTCTGATCCAGTCACTCTTCCCAGTGACTCTGGGTTTGGTCAAATTAAGGTAATTTTGTGAGATGGGTGGGAAGATCTAATGATAGGAAATAGTACCAGAATAGTGGGGGAGGAAGCATAAGGGATTATGGACAAAAACTGCATGGGAAGTTCTATTGGTTAGGAATCATAAATAACTGCAACACATAAAAAGTACATTAAGTCCTTGAGTCTCTATTTTATCTATTATTATTAATTGTACTAATTACTTATTTTACTCTTTTCTGTTTCAAGGTTGCTACAAGACAGCTTGATTTCATCAAGTAGCCTGGAAAAAGCATTCACCAAAATCAATGTCAACCCTTTGAAATTTTGTTTGAAGGATAGATTATGAAGCTGTGTGATCTGGCTGCATAACTCTAAGTGTTGTCTCTGTTTTAGGAGGCCTCTGTTACTGTGTTGAAGAATTTGGCTTATGCACCTCAGCAGGTGACATTGGCTTCACAATAAAAAGAACAACTGCAGAACAGAAAATGAGGTGATTGCAAGGAAAGATATCGGGTATCAAATGCTACTGCAGAGAAAGCCATGCCCAAATGCTTATTGCTTTCCTTAAGAGAGACATGGTCTGTTTATTTCATAAATACACATATTTCTATTGAAGCAAATTACAGTGAACCTCTGATTTGTACCAGATGAGGGTCTACCTAGTGGGGTATTAATTATATGCTCTGAAGGTGTTCTGTGGGAGAGCTGAACCAGTGTGGAAAGGACAAATCAAAGTGTGTGAAGGAGAATCCATCTGAGCCAGAACCTTTGGATGAAATAATCAGCAAATCAGAGTTGAATATTTGCAGTTGGCCAGTTCATAGTCATGCTTACTGTGGAACACAAAATATACACTGGGTTTAGGTCAGCAACACCTCATGGTTATGAGAGACAAAAGTGAAAAAAAAAAAGAAAATGCTTTATCACTTGACACAACCAAGGACACTTCTCCTGTGCAATGTGCTATTGTAATGGTGATCAAATGCAAATATTAGTTGTCCCAGGCTAGCCCAAGGCTTTCCCAGGAGGAGAACAGGATGAGAACATGTCTACAGCTTCCACTGCTGTGCTTTGCATTTCAAATACTGGCTAGAACAGAGCAAAGGGTAAACCACAACAGATATTTTCTGCTTCCTAGCACAGAGGCTAGAAAACAGCATTTGTAGGCATTTTTAGCCATTATTAATCCATGCAATTGTAACCTTTGTAATTTTCTCCCTTCAAAGTGTAGAAGACATTGAAATAACAGCCTAAGGAGGTTTCAAAATTGGGACTTGGCATTTAAAGCCTAGTCAGCTTGCATGGCATTGTGTAGTAATTGCTAGTTAGTGTAATAGCAAAACCATTACAGTGACAAAATCCTAGAGTGTATTTCTCTTTTGATGTGTAAATTAAGACTGTCAGAAAGCAGTCCCAATATTAAATAGGCCCCCTCATCCATTTGAGTTTGAAAACAGTTTGCTTAATCATTGGCAGCATATAGATACTCTTTTTCTTGTGTCTGCCATATTCCCTAAAATGATCTTTCATGCATTCCTAAGGAGAAAGGTTTATTTGGGCTGTGAAATGTTTGAGGGGTTATTTGCTGGACAAAGGAGCAGTGATTTTTAACTCAAATTCTGGCAGAAATTTTTTGTAGCAAACTACACAAAATCCAAGCTTCTTAAGCCTGAATATTTTGGTGTGTTATTTCTTTTCAAATAACAGTGCAAGATTGAAGAAATTCAGAAAAGATAATGTGTTTCCAGGGGATGGGAGAGAGATTTTGAAGTGCTAGCCTATTTGTAGAAATTACAGGAGCTTTGATGAAAACTAACAGTACTTACGTGTTTTTTTCCCTTCTGTAAATCTTAATTGTTGCCATTATGGTATAGACATTAAAATATAGCCCTCTAACCTATTTTTGGCAAACACATAAAATAGCAAACCAAACTTTCCCATATTGCTTTCTCACTTTAGCAGAATTCTTTATAGGTGTAGTTCTTGTACTAAAGATCACAAATGATTTTGTGAATTACCAGGAAAAGTCACTGTATCATTTCTTCATGGAAGAGTGAAATATTAATGACTGTACTGCTGTTCCCCCTCACGTGCTTGGTTGAGCATCTTTGTGCTTTTGCCTCCTCCAGTGCCTCTTCTATTTCCGATGAACTTTTAAAGTAATGATCACAGGCCAGTAGCAAGGGAATCTGATGCAGGTGGTTTGAATGAGTTGTGTATCTTGCCTTTATTTAGGGTGTAATGAGGACCTTGGAATGCCTGTGGTACTGTGACCCATTTCAGGGTCACTCAGCTTGCTCCTTGTCTTGGTTGGTTTCTTCTTCCTACAGTCAAATAGAAGTTGCAAAGTAATTCTGGAGGGGTTTCCATGGGCTTATGTAGTCTCCTAAATTGTTTTTGTGAAGTAGTTTGATGGGATTCACATCTGCTGAAATAATGGATCACTTCTAGGGAAGGGAGTGAAAAAACCCAACAAACCACTACAGAGCATCACATTTGCCAAAGCCAGGAAGCTTCAGTGTTAATAGTTGAATTCCATGGAGGAAATAAGCCTCCATGGAAGTATTGAGTAGCTGATATGTGGTGTTAGGTCAAGCAATGACTTCAGCTGGGATTAGCAAAGACAGGAATTGCTGCTCATCCTTCTCCCACAGCACATCTCTGCTCTGCCCCTCTGCTGAGGGCTGTGTCATGTGAGACCTGAGGCCCTGGGACTCTGACCCAGAAATCTGTCTCATTCCTGGTGTGGTAAACATCTTGCCTGGCAGATCCTGGACAAAGGGACACAGTGGAGCTGCTCTGAGGGCTGTGTGCTGTCTCACAGTGTGCAATCTTCCTTCATCTCCAAGTCCCACATGAAAAGTTCTTTTTCCCCTGATGGTTTCACTGCAGTGGGAAGAACTGCTGTTTCTCTGCCCTGTATTAAGGATGAATAGGTAGTTTTTCATCATTGTGTTATTCAGTGTTAAGGAATATTTCTAGGGATACTTTGATCAATGTATTCAAGGTAATCACTGTGAGGCAATTAAAAAAAAAAAGAGCACTTTGAAGTTGCCGGCAGAAAAAATCTTTCCTCAGACACTGCTTTCTGTCCAGTAAAGAAACTTAAATTTTGTATAATAATTATTATGCTACTATAACGGCATTTAGACAGCCATTTCTTCTTCTTTTTGCAAATGAACCTTGAACTCTGTAAAAAGACCTTCCAATAAATTATCATTATTTAAAATGATTTGGGAAATATCCAAGAGGCTGTGCTACTGTTTGTTACAGCCCATGATAATGTCACCCTAAATGTGTGAAGTCTCCTTTCAACATCTTCCCTCACTGGCTGTAATCCATTTACTTTACTGGCTATATCTGCACTATTCCCATAGCTGCACTTTATATCCCAGTGCCACACACAGTCCCACCAATTCTTCCTGCTCAGTTCTTCTTTCTGAGCACAAACCTTGTGTGTTCCTGTGCAGAGGCCAGTGGGATAACAGCATCCCTGACTGGGCCTGCTTGGCACGACAACTGGACTGACTCACAGCATTCTGCCAAACAATGGCTCTGCAAATAACCACTTTGAAAACAAAACAGAGAAGGAAAAAGACCCAAATTTCAGACCCTCCCAACTCAGTAACCAAGTGTTATCAGGAAGAGGAGGATGCGAGAGATGAAAGACATTTAATGATGCGTGTAAAATGCTGTTTCAGCTTTGGTTTTTCCCTCCTGCACTGCTGTGTTTAACTTATCTATTCCCAAGTATCTAAAAGCTGTAGCACTATTTTGTTTCTAGATCCTATTCTACCCTCTCTGTTATTTGAACCAATTTTGACAGTCATTCTTTGTCAGAGTACCTCACTGAAGTTTCATCTGTTCTGCATCATATTTTCTAGGACAATCTGATATGAACTGGTAAATGAATCCATCATTGGGAAGGGCTGTCACTTTAATGATGTATTAATGTTACACGTCATGAAGGTGAAATGCAAGGTACAAAATGCATTATGCCAGATATGGTGCCTTCTATAGAACAAAATTTCTGGAGGATAGATGCATGAAATTTTTTTTAAAATAAAATATTTTTATAAAAAACCCAAACAACATAAAAGACCCAACAAACCCCCCCAAATTGAAAAATCATACCACACCTCTGCCCACAATCAAAGTAACCAAATTAGAAAGCTCTCTAATTGTGTCTTGTTCTTCAGTGTCACTAGGCTGGTTTTGCCTTCTCAGTTGTGTAGTCTGTATGGAATGTAGCATTGCTATATTTCAGTGTTGTAGGTAAAGCAAAAGTGATTTCATTGCTAAGTGGTATTTTTCTATACACAACAGCTTTTTTTTTTTCTGTTAATTTTAGCCAGATTCACTAGGATAAGTCTGCAGGGCATGGATAGAGAAACAGCTCAATATGGGTGTGACTACAAATTCATGTTTTATTTTACCATGGAAGAGCGGCTTCTTCATGTCAGTTTTCCCTTGCAGCTAGCATCTTCCTTATCCAAACCCAGAAGAAACATGGTGCTTTTGGAAGGGCCTCCTTTCCAATGTGTTTTTTGCCAGAGGTGTCTGCAGCCCCTTTATCTCATTATTTCACACCAAAACTCATCTGTGAGATATGGGGGACAGTCCAGAACACTACTGGTGTCTTCCCAGGGGCCTGCAGAGCTGATTCTGGCTCTGGTGGATGCAGATTCAGAACTCTGCTGTCTCAGACTTTTAGTTCTCCTTGAATGGTCATGTCTATGTTTTGTGATTCTGTTTCTTGCAGTGGAGAGAAGAAAATCTTCGTGCCAAACATTCTGGGGCTGAGTAGCATTGGTGGTTGGTGCTCACTGGGGAATGGATGTGGCACAAGGGATTTTACTGAGCCCTGTGCTCCTGCAGATTTTATTACACGTCAGTAAAACACACATGAGTGCAAGGTTTGAATTTCTTACAGTACTGGGCCTTGTGGGCCAGGTACTGCTCCTCTCCCAATGTGACTTTTCTTTGGGTGTTTTGGAAGGGTATGTCTGTGTTTGGTGAGTATTAGCTGGAGAATGTTATTCTTCTGTTCTTGAAAGTGTTTTGTGATCTTGGGGAGCAGGGGTTGGCTTTTGGTTTTTGTGTTTTTCTATATATATTTACAGTAAAAAATATCAGTCTTCTTTTCCATGGATGAAGCCTACCTGTTTCAGGAGGACTGAAACCCAGGAAGACTGTAGCATAATCTTGGACATTTTTTGTGTGTTCTGACAAGTACTGTAGCAATTTGTTCTTCATGTGGCCTATAGAGGATTGTGTGCCTTGCTGCTGGGATTTTTCTATTAACAGTATTCCAGCACAGGCCTGCAGAATATATTTTTCTAACAAAATATTGTGAAAAGATAAAGTTTGGCTGAAATTTAAAAATGAAATAATAAAAATATTATATTTGTCTTAATATTTTGGCACTTCCCCTGCAGCCAACAGTTACTGTGGTATGTTGTGCTCACAATACCCCAAGTCACTAGACCCATGTGTGATTTTAAGCACCATCTCCTGCCATGTTTCTGGCAGATGCTCTTGTGCTTTTAGCCTTGTTTATCCCTTGCACAGTGAAAGCATGAGTGAGCTCACTGTGGCTGCCCGTGAACCAGCGCTGAAATCCGGATAATTACACCCTGACAGAGCCGGCCCTGTACTGGGATCAGCACAGGGACTGCTGTCTGCCCAGGCCTGAGCAGGTGAGATGAGCTGTCCTTACCCAAACCCAGCTGTTGGAATACAGGGTGATGGCTGTTAAGTTATGTGTATAATAGCACACATAAATAAATGCACTGGATTACAGATGTGCAGTTTAGGAAGAAGGCTTGAGGGATAATTTAAAAGATCTAATGTTTTTTAAACAAAAAATCATAGTAATATTCAGCAATGAAGCAAAAACTTAGATACAATTAAAATATTTAGAAATTTATTACCATTAAAAATTGTATTTACTGTTATTTGCAGTGGTTCCCCTTCCCTTTAGTTTTAGAAAGACAGACTCATAATTTGTTACTCACAACAAAAAACATGCAAAAAGGAATCAAGAATTTAGAATTTAGAATTTAGAATTCTGCTTATTATAAGAAATAGTCAGAAACTGATTAGTGTGGGAGGTATTAATTATTAAATCTACCCACGCTTTCTGTTTTTTAAAATTCTGCTATTCAATTATGCACCAGTAAATGTTATCATGCAATCACTGGCAAGGTGGTAATTAGTATTTATGAATTGCTGCTTTTTAAGTCTGACCTTTTGATAAATTCCATTTGTGGAGGTGGTTTTAGGTATACAGTTATCTTGAGAAACTGTATTTTTTTGTTTTGTTTTCCTCAGTTCTGATTTTTTGATGCACTGTTGCAGTAGCAGTGATTTATAATCCCCTTTTATTTTTGCTAATATGAATAGACATTTTAATGCACAGAAGGGTTCTCCTGTAAATCACTGAATTAAAAGAAAACAATTCTTAAGGTAAGGAAATGCATGTAAATGAGAGGTCAGTGAAAAGTACTGTGAAAGGTGGTAAACAGATGCCTTTTAAAATCAAGCTTCTTATCTGGGTGCCTAAATGGGATTTAGATGCCTGTGTTTAACCAGACACTGACAAAGATTTTATGTTTTAATTATTTATGAGCCCTTGAACAGAGCAGAGGTCAGTGGTATTATCTTTACTAGCTAGTTATACATCAGTATGACCTCATTCTGAAAATAACCATTTTCACCCCTTCTGAAACAGAAACCCAGTGCTCCTAATCTCCCACACGCTGATTTTGCAATGTCCAGAGGCTGTTAAAGCGGATTGTGGGAGCAAGTGGGATCACAGCTAATCAAACTGACTGAGGGGATTGTGGCCAGCCCTGCTCAACCACCTGTCCAAATGAAGGCTCCAGCCTTGGAAGAAAAGCACATTATTGCTTTGATTCCCAGCCTGTCCTACCAACAGGCTTTGTGCTTCTGCTAGAATGAGTCTTTCTGGGGGTGAAACTCTGCCAGGATCTATTTAAATGTTCTTCAGCTAGAAAAGAGGAAAGAAAAATATATAAAAATAGGAAAATACTGTTTGGTTTAACCAAAAAATGTAAAGAGTACTCTTGTTGAATGTATGTGTATATAAAATTATGTTATTGTGTATGTCTTAGATTTGTGTGATGTGTTTGGTTTTAATATTATGCTGAGGATTCATTGCTAGCTGAAGTGCTCCACTGTGCCAGGATTTCAGTGCACTTGTTCTCTTGAGGAAACAAGCTTGTCTGGAGAAGAATTGCAGAATTTTAAAGTTGAATTACTATGACTCACGTCCTTTACATTTTGAATTATATTGTTTGCTTATGGGACAGAGGATTACTTTCTAGTAGGTTGATTTAATGCTTGCTAAGGCACTAAAATATATATTTTTTTCCAAATATAAGAACAGCTGATATCAGTAAATTTGATTTAATCAAAATGGGTTGAGTCTCCTGGGTGCCAGGTTGGATGTGCTGCTCTTTGAGGCTGCACAGTCTCCTGCTGTCCTAGGAGCAGGAGCAGAATGCCTCCTTACGGTAGGTGTGCTCAGGGAGCAGCTCAGGGAGGCAGGAGCAAATAAGCCATGGCTGGGGGGTTGTTTGGAGCTTGGTTTTGTAAGCTTTTAAAACTGCTTTAAGTAGGATATATACGTGTATATATATATATATATACACACACACACACAAATAGTCTTGTACCCTCTGATGGGCAAATATGCCCTTGTTTTCCATTTTTCCAACATTTGAACAGTGTAAGGTAACTTCGCAGAGTTGACTTGACAAGTATTAAATATTCCATTATGCTCTAGATGTGAAATTAAACTTGAGGATGAATTATTTTTTGTAATACTATTTTTCTATGTTCTGAAAGTGGTTTTGAAACATATTGGGTCATAAAGTTGCTCCAGATGGACAATAATTCTGTTGTTGAAACTGGATATGGAGAAGAAAATACACTGAATTTCTTTGCTGTCTTGGTTCACATTTTTAACCATCTCTTCCTTAAAAAATGTAGAATCCTGATAAGAACATGATATAATATTATGTCCTGCTGTGATTTAACTAAACACAATAACAAATCTTTGAACAGAAACATAAATAAGGACTCTAATTTTACATAAGTAAAAATACCCATGAGTAAACCTATAAATTTTAAGACTCTGAAGAAAGAATTGAGTTCAGGTTTTTTTATGTTACAAAAAGTTTTGTTTCCAGTTCTACTTGGGTTGCAATAATGAACAGTAGTTGTTCAGCAAAATAAATAAATTTATTAACGTTGCAGGAAAATAGCAACATCTTAGTTAATTTTGTTTGGGAACTGATTCCTTCTGACTATAGGTGAATTTGGTTTTGGGTTTTCAATATTGTGCCACCTTAAAGTCTATGATCATTTTAGATTTTATATATTATTTAAATATATAACTCAGTTGAATTATATTTTTGTGTTCTTGAGATTTTTGTGGCCAATTTAATTTTGTGATCATAAATAGGAAAACCATTCTAATCTTCACTTTTTTTTTTTCTTTAATTTGCCTTCAGGTCAGTGTGCATTGGTTTGTTTCTTCTACTTTCATATGAATTTGAATGTAAAACTGCTCTGAGAAAAGTTCTACTAAAACCAAAGCTCTGTGTGTGCATGCAGAGGCAGGGATACTTTTTATTTAGGGTGGTACTTTTCTTTTTTACTATTTAAGTAGAAGAAAATATTTGTATAATTTCAGTGTGTTTGGTCCCTAATGTAATGGATCAGCTTAGCTGGGAACTGAACTGAGTTACTTAATGAGCAGAGACTTTAGCTGTAGTATATTCTTACATCTGGAAAAGAACTAAATAATACCAAGGAGTTGTGGGAAGAGATGTAGAGGTGTCCTTTATGAATGATTTATGAGAGTTCATGCTCTTTCACACACAATGAAAATGCATTCATGCTAATGAGCTAAGTTTTGATCTTCAGAATTTAGCAATAGTATTAACACCCTAAATGCTATATTTAATAAGTAGAAATATGTGGTATTAAAATACCTCTAAGGAATTTTTTTCTGTATTAGGAGAAAAATGTGTTTGAGTTGGATGCCCTGTTTCCACTGCCATCTTGGTTTCTACACTGTATTTAAAATGGAGTTCATGATCTTGAGCTTTTCTTTTTTGGCCTTTTGCCAGCCACCCTAGAGTGATCTGCAGGACTTGAGTTATAAAAGATAGAAGAGAGATGCCTCTTGGCATTCTGGAAGGCAAATGCTTTTGCATGAACTGCTCCCTGAAGTTCATATTTAGAGGTTGACTGAAACTGCCTCCTTTTGCCTTCAGCCCCACTATCTTTCGCACAAATTAGGCTCACTGACTAATGTTGATTATGTAGTAATTAGTGTCATTCCATTGTTGGCAATTTTCCCTGAAACACTAAAGCAAGATATGAAAGTTATT
This sequence comes from Hypocryptadius cinnamomeus, assembly GCA_013400635.1. NCBI lineage: Eukaryota > Metazoa > Chordata > Aves > Passeriformes > Zosteropidae > Hypocryptadius > Hypocryptadius cinnamomeus. The sequence continues at coordinate 11,954 of VYZP01015085.1, read as the reverse complement.
AATCTTGAATAATTTTCCAATTCACTTTCCAGATGTGCAATAGATCTGCTACTCTGTGATGCACCAGAAAGCTGAAAATCTGAGATTTGCCTGTGCTGATTCACATGACCTGTAGTCAGTATCTATCACCAAAGACCTGCCAGTTGCCCCTTCATCTGGAGGTACCCAAAGCAGTCAAAAGGAAATGCTTCTCAGAGGTAAGAGAGATTACTTTTTAAAAAATTTATTCTCTCTTGAGTGATGGATTCTGACCATTTTAAACTGTGAGGCTGTGTTGTATTTGTTGCAGGAAAGCAGAAAAAAAAAAAAAAAAAGAAAAAAGAGGCGGGGGGAAATTAAAGCAGGTCTTCAGCTCTTTAGCCCTGAGTTTTGAATTATTCCTCTAAGGGTAATTTATGTTCTCAAATCAAGATTTTTCTGCAGTTAAGGTGTCTGTTTCTTGTCACCAGAGAATTTGTATGGGGTTCTTCCTCTTACATTACAGAAATGGAAATTTACCTCTTACAGAAAACGGAAAAATAATACCTGAAAACTTAAAGGTTTCTGCTGTTCCTTCTGATCTGCTCCAGGAGGCTGATTAGCAAATTAATGTGCATTTCTGGGTTATACCCTGTCTATGTAGGCACACAGTTTGTGGTGATTGGGATGGGGCTGGCCCAGCCTCATCCCCAGTGGGTGCAGCTGTGAGCAGCAGGTGAGCAGCACTGACAGCAATGAGCCATGGAGTGCCCAGGGGCACTGACCAACCACCAAAGGGAGCAGAGGCACACAGGTGCAGTGCATGAACAGGAGGGGATAAAAGGCTGGGCTGAAGAACCAGAAGGGCACCTACTTGCATTGCAGCCTCCTGAAATTGTATGATGATACTTGGTGTATTGTGGTTGTCTGAGCTGTGCCATGTCTGGTTTCTGAAGCTGGCCCCTTCCACACCCGTGTGTGACAGAGTGGGAGGTAAGCTGTACATTACATTTTGAACACCTGCCTGTTGGGAAGCAGAGACTGGGAATGAACTGTGAACAATGTATACATAAGCCTGACTTAAAGAGCTTCCCCAGGGAAATCTGAGACCAGGCTTTGTTGTGGACACTTTGAGGATGGCTTTTATTGCTATTGCTGTGCAAAGTCCTTGTTACAGCCATTTATATTAAGCTGCACCCTGGGGTGATTAGTCTTCTGTAGATGGGTAGGAGGGAGCTGACTGTGTTGTATGGCTGCAGTAAAAAGGCTGTATGTTTGGAGGAAATTTCATGGATTGGATTTGACCTCTACAGAAAATGAGCTGTGGAAATCCTTGGGATTCTCAACCAGAAAAACAGAAACCCTGCATTTTCCTCATCAAATAGCCTTCAGCAGTTTAACTTATTTTTCTGGTACTAGAAGGGCAAAAGCCTGTCTATATCTATGCCTCTCAATCTTGCCTTTTATTATTTCTGAATAGTTTTAGCTGAGGCAAGACACACTTGTCATTCTTGGCTTTATAATTTTCTTCCTGAGTGTGACTATAGTGAAAAACATTAGACAAAGGAGTAGGAGGGGAGAGAAAAGCTTTGAAATTGTGCATGTGGGCTGTAGCTAGAACCCCTAGGTGAGTTAATTAGCATGGTGGGAGCCTGCCTGCCTGGGCTATTAGTACTTAGCACTGTGGTGTTGGTGCTTTGAAAATGCTCTGGAAATGAAGATTGCTCACTGAGCAGGAAGCTGATATGTGATGTTATTGTCTATACATTTTGCTGCAATTTCATACTTCCAGGAGACTGCTAGCAATGCGATACCTGTTTATGCTGTTGCTGTGATGTATTTTTTAAAGCATGCATATTTTAAGGGCTTTAAGCAAAAGCCTGAGAAGTTAGTAAGTTGAAGTAAAGAAGGGATTGCATTTGTTTAATTAGGAGTGCCATCCTTGTTGCAATTCACACTTTCACTCCTAGAAATATCAATTTGTAGAAGCTGGAGTGTTTACTGATCAACTTCTGTTACATTTTGAGACTGATCAGTAACCAACCATTCCTCCAAAACTTAATGGTGCAGTGGACACAGAGCAAAAGGCTCTGTCTGCCAGTTCCTGCCTCACAGGCCTCAAATGGTTGGAGATGTGTTTTGCCTCTCTCTTGTAGGACACCCTCTCCCATAGTAAAAGCAGCAAAAACAGCACAAAATTGACTTGGTAACAGCATATTGGCTTGTACCCCATGAGCAAAAGCCACACATGGCTGTGATGTGGAAAGCTTTTCCCCTTCCTCAGTTAGCAGTATAAAGTGGAGAATAATAGAAAATAAGTGCTTAGCTTGTCCCCAGGTGTCAGATGCCAAAGTCACTGAAAGCTCTGATTTAGATGATCTGGCAAAGATGTCGAATTCTGGAAAAGTCTTTTGGAATCTTTCTGTTATGTCAGCTTTTGCCAATGTTGTAATAGTTGCACAGAGAACAGACTAGTTATTGGGTTTTCTTTCTTAGATTATCCATTAAGATGCTTGAACACATGGTGGAATTCTTCATTTAGGCAGATAAAATCTAGTATTAGATTCAGTTGATTGAATCTCATTGATTTCCTGCTATTAGACCAGTACAATGGGTTCTTATACTTTATTAATTAAGAGTTGATACCTTCATCCATAGTTCTGTATTCTCCATATATCTTTGTGTATATATTGTATATATATTTGTAGTGTAATGTTGAACTGATGTGCTGAGTCTCTGTAGTACAAATTCATTTATGTCTGTCCATTTTGGATCAGTATGTTGGAAGAAATACGTTAATTTATAGCCAATACCAAGACCTATGTCAAATGAAAGCAAAAAATCTTGTTATGGGCACAGTTATAAGATAACTTGAAGTGGAAATAACATGAAGATAACATGAAGTGGAAATAAGAAAAAGGATGAGGGGAAAAATGATTATTAAGAGAATATTGTGAGCACTAAGAACTTTTGAAAAAGCAGAAATTTTGCCCACTGTTATTTAACTTCTGGTACAGATTTTATGTATTTACATATAAACAGAAAACTTTATCTGTTAATATTCAGACAGCCAGATACTCGAGTATTTTGTCCCTTTGCAGGAATTTAAAATGCTAATGAATGACTAGGCTTCAGTACCAAGCTGCCTAATTTCACTTGCAATGATTTAACAAAAGTGTTTTCCATCTGGGAGAGCCAAGAAACAAACAACTCAATTTTTGGCAACAGATTTTTTAATTTATTATTCTTTCTGAGGTTGCATTATGATAGAGCAACGTAAAGGGAATGATTTTCTGTTTCTGGTCCCTGTCAGAAAAATACACATGAGTAATCTCATTAGAAGAGGAAAAATTTATCCAGGAGACTTATGTCAACACATTCTCTACAGCTTTTTCTTTAAAAGCACAGATTGAGTATCATATTTTTCAAAGTCAGGAACCAAACATTTATTTAAGATGGGATATTTAAATCTTTGAGGCTTATTTCTAGAGTAGCAGTTAGGGAATTCTGGCACCATGGTGCAAAACTCCAATAAATGCACTGCTATTTTATGTAGAAACATTTGAAAGGAAAGACATTTCTAAAAGTGCATTTATAATACAGTTTTGTAATTTCTCAGGGCATTTTATCATCATAGTGCAATACAATAAACTTTCCAGTTATGGCACGTGTCAAGAGCTGCACAGAAAGTAGGTATTTTTTTGGCATTCAGTGTGGATATTATTTAAAGACAATGCTGTGTGATATCAACTGGCACTTTCACCATGTCCTTAAAAGCTGTATTTACTCCTTCTTCACTCCTTTCCCCTCAGTTTCAAATAACTTATTTTGCCTAATTTTCTTTAGAGTTCTGAAACTTGCCCTTTCAAAGTAAGGTGTAATGGGGATGTGAATAAATAATTGCTCTTTGGTCTGCTGCAAATCCAGAGTATTTAACTTAGGGTTTTTTTTGTTTTTTTTTTTCAGTTTAAGAACTTGCTGTAGAATGAAAATGTCAAATTCACGCATCCTAGGTAATGGAGAAAAACATGAATATTTCTGCTACTGGTATCTCTGTTGACTGTTCAGGGAGAAAGGGGATCCTATTGTGATATTTTCATCCCATTTGCATAAATAAGATTCTCTGCCTTATGTACTTGCTCTAATAACGTACTTAATGTGTGCTGTCTCGCCAGCAAGGGATCACAATGTGGATGCAACCATTTAGATGGGAAATTCCTTTAATCCTGGCTGTGGCTGTGCATGCATTCAGAGCTGTGGGTGTCCTTGGAGCAGTCAGTGTATTCAGCACTTTGCAGCACCAACCCCTCAGTCTTGAAAACACAGAGAAAACAACAGCAGAATTAATTCTTTGTATGAATGTGCTTTATAGGAACAAATGGTACCAGCTGCAATGGTAAAATGTTCAGGAGAGAAAAGTGTTTCCATGTCATGTGTCATTGTGGTGACTATCCCCTGTAAAACTAAAGGAGGGGCCTTTTATCACAATGGGATTGTTAATATAGGCATATTGCAGATTTAGGTTTTGGTTTTTTGTTGTAGAATTGTTATGTTTATTTGCTGCTTACATTGGCAGATCTTCTAGGATTCCCAAGTAAAAATTTAAAACTGTAGTATTAGAGGCCAGTAGTGCTGTTTTTATAGGGAGCATTGAAATGAAAATATTTATGGTCAATTAATTCCTATTGACTTCAGTATACCTAAGATCAGACAAGAAATTCCTTCTTTCTCACTGTCTTTTTCAGCCTTATTGAACTGGAGTAATCTCTCACACACACACTCCCCCCGTTTTATTTCTGTCCTTTGAGATCTTAAAAGGAAATGGGGAACTAAAAAAGGAGATGGTGGGAAGAAGAAAGGTTCTTCTCTCTGGCAGTGAGTGAGCTGCAGTAACTCTGGTCTTGCAGCCTTGTTCTGCACTGTGGAGTGGTGAGTGACTGAGATCTCAATCATGTGGTTCTGGGAGTTTTTTGTGCTAATTTTCTACTCTCCCATCCCACAGAGTGAAATCCTAGAGTGTGCACATCACTTGCCAGAATAATTGAACCTCATCAAAGTCAAATCAAATACAAAGAGGAATATTAGTGAGCATAAACTCTCATAAAATTGATTTGTGGTTAGTTATTGAAGGAGTAGGCCTTGGGTTTATTTTTTTATTTCATAAAATTGTATTAGATTGTTTTTTATATTTTTCACCCAGTGTAAGGACTGGTTTGTTTTGGTAATGTAACAATCTGACTCTAATGAGGAAATTGTGCAATGAAAAACCTTAGCATTTAAGAAAATACTATTCCTTTAAAGATTCTACATGCTGGATGTAAGTTAATGCAATTTTCATTAGAAGTTTTCATTGAGTCCCATCTGTTTGAATATACAGCAATGATGAATTATTAATGTGTATTGCTGAAAGAGAATAGTCATTTACTGACAGAAAACAGCATTTGGTTTGATACAGGAAATTAAATCACTTTATGCTTGTGAGGCTTGTTAATTAGATCTGAAGTAAAGGATTTTAATTGATCTCAATACTTGCTGTGCAAAATAATTTTCTTCACTTGAATGTGAAAGGGTGCATAACCATTTTTTATTCTGTTTTTATCTTTAATATTGGTTTAAGCTGTTAAGGAAAAAAACCCAAGCAGTAGTTTTCAACAGCGAATAACAATTTGGTACAAACATAATTTACCATCTACTCAGCATTCAGTAAATGGAAGAAAGAACAAACAAACACAATCCTTATCTTTAATGTATTGGCTTGTATGAAAAGATGGTCGTTCATTAACCTCTAGGCAGCCTTCCCCAAAACCTCGTTGTAGTCTCTGTGTGAGGTTTGGGCTCAGCCCTTCAGGGGCATCCTGGGCAGCCGTGTCCAAACCCTGTCTCAGCACTGGCCACTGGGTGTGCACCACAGGCAGCAGTGCCTGGGGGAGGACAGGCTCTCCCTCCCCTGTGCACCGGCAGTCCCTACACTCCCGATGGTTGCCAGGGCAGCAGCAGGTTTCATGTCTGCACAGGTAAAAGCAGCTTTCTGCTAACTCTGCACAGGGAGTCCTGAGGAAATTTGTGACTGCTGCTGGAAGAAAAGACAGACTTGTGTTTGGGGGCAGGAGAACAAGTCCTGGCTTAACTTCCAAGTGATTTAAACTTTTTAATGTAAATAACTTAAAAACTAAAAAACAAAACCAAAAAAACCCTAAAAAAACAAACCCCAACAAAAAAACCCCACCTAACTCCCAACCCAAAAAAAAAAAATAGACTGAAGATTTTAAATGTGACATATCACAACACTATTTACACTTCACAGACCAGGCAAGCTTTAGGGGTTTGTTCACTTGCCTCAACACATAAACTAGAGAAAAGTATCACAGGATTAGGAAGTCTTTGAATTATGAAATACACATGGAGCAGGAGGCCTTGGGGCAGAGAAATGGATGGTACCAACCTATTGGGGTAACAAAGGTGGTGTTCTCACACAGCTCTTGATGACTCCCTGCCTCAACCCTCACTGTGATGCTTCTGGTCCAGAAGCAACTCCTGTGCATTTCTTTGTGCTGGGTTCAATATTGTTTAGACCTCGGGGAGGGTCTAAAGATTTGAGAGGTTTCAGCTCAGCTATGCTAATGGAGATTTTAGTGGAAGGAAGAGGTGAACTGGAGATAATGAGTAGGCAATGGCTAAATACGACCCAAAGTGTCCACCTAACCCTTCTCTTCTCTGTTCTCTTGGTGGGGTGGCTGATCCTGGTGGGAGGAGTGAGAGAGGCTAAGCAGAAGGAGTCTCTTAGTAGTGCTCTGTTTCAGTCTCAGTGCAAAACATGAAACTTTCTGCAGGATTTCTGCTCATCATGTCTGTTGCACAGGCAACACATACATCTTATTCTTGTCCCCTGAATCTGTTAATGAACATGATTTTTTCCAACCCTATCCCTTAATGTGACTACAGCATGTCTAAGATTTAGACTATGTGGATACAGTCTCTGTGGCCCAGATAGTTATGGAAATAGAAACCTGTGCCTCTTTAACCAGTACAGTGCAGATAGTGCTATCTTTTTGTCATAGTTTTGTATCTGTTAATCCACTTTAGGAGCCCGTATATAATCTGTTCATTAGGTTTAACACTGCTGTATGGCATATATGATATTTACCAAGACACCTTATGAAGATGGAATATTTGAATCTGAATAGCATGTTTGTCTATAAAATGAAATGGAAAATAAATAGAATTAATTTGTGGCTTGAGGATGAGACCCAGGATGGAAATAGAAAGCATAACCGAAGGAAATAATAAAAAGAAGGTGATTATTGCCTCAGCTGGTTTCTTATCTGCTTGAGTCCAGAGTGTTCAGAGACCAGAGCACATTTCAGGGCAATTGGTTGCTGGAAGCTTTCAGTCCCACTGTGCTGTCCTCATCTGCTTCTACAACCCAGATGGAAACTTGTTTACCAGTGAAAAGTACAGATGAAGGAACTGATGGAGCTCAATTTGAGAAGATTAAAAGATGTGCAGTCAGTTTCAAATGCTGTTGAAACAAAAAGAAAAAGAAATGGAAATATGGTAAAACTCCTTTCATTTGGAAAAGTTCAATCAGCTTTGTATTTGAATGTTTTTAGCAAAACACTTTATCTGATTTCATCAAAACTCATTTCTCACTAAAAGATAATGATAGGAAATTTGCATCCAATATAGATGTGAGTCTGTCAACTGGTTTGTGGTGCTTGAAGATTGAGTCTAGAGGCACTGGAATATGCCAATAGCCATGTGGATGTGTTTCCTATCAGAAATATCTGCTCATTCCTGTCCCTTTCCACAGCCAGTTTACCTGGACTGTACAGGTATTATGTAGGTGAAATGTCATCTGGATGGTTTTTATGGTTACCTTGATTGAAACTGGGGACATGTACCATCAGTGGAAAATGTGCTGTTGAGAATCAACATTTACACACTTATCCTAACATTTCCCTAGCACGGGTGCTGGTTTTAGCTTTTTATTCTCAGCAAAAAGAAAGAGATCATTATTCAAAACTCACAAGTAAAAACTTCTATCATTTTGCTGTAAATCTGTTTTGGGATAAAAAAGCAGGCCTGGCTTGTATCTTCTGGAAACTTTTATACAACTCTGTCACAAGATCAGCACTATGTTTTGTATTTTATATTTTTGGCAAGCTGACAAACCTGCTAATCCAGAAAATCGGCATCAAAACCTATAAAATGCTTATGATGCCTCTTTCCAAAGTATTTAATCCCTTTGAAATAGTTTTGCTACCAAGTATTACAAACTGCCCCAAATCTTTCAATGCTTTGACATCTGTATCCTCTGCATCCCTGGCACATGTACAGCTTTCAGATTATGCTTGTGACTTGTCATGTATTAATTTCAAAATATTCCTTAGAAATGAAGTTGTTTTCATTAAAACTCTGCAAAGAAATGATTGCCAGAGTTTTGTTTAAATGACAGCATTATGGTAACTAAGTCAAGAGCTGTGGCATCAGCTTTTAAAGTAATAGATTTAAAATAACAGCAATGAATATCTACTAATTATTTCTGTTGCAATAAGGTTTAGTTTATCAAAGCTATAAAGAACTCCTAGAAACCTCTTGGTTTTGCTACTAAAGGAGCATCAGTAGAGAAATTTTGTTTATTATAATTACAAAACCAGGTCCCATGAGTAGCAGATGTTTTGAGAAAGCTGAAAAATTAAGTTAAGTTTTAATGAGAACTATTGTTCTGGTTAAATAATGCATACCTCCCGCTACAGAGATGTCACATTTAGAGATTCTAAAATCTTATGTTCCAGTCTTGAAAACAATTAAAATGTCTTTTTGTCACCAATTTAAGTAATGCTTGAGAACTAAGAATTTTAAGTGTCTTCCCTGAAGCAAGAAACACATTAACAACAACAATGGCTTATTCCCTATTGCACTCTGTGAGCTGCATTTTGCAGCAATAGCTTTTTGAAAAGAACTAACCTTCAACAATCTGAATTGTTGAAATCTGGAAGTGAAGGATGTTCTTTGGTACAGGAAAAATGCAAAGATCTAAGCATTGAATTGCTACACAACATGTACAGTCCAAGCAGTAATCTTTCATACAATATTTCTTGTTTCAAGTTTGTTTTATTGGCCTCATTTCCATTTGTACCTCATCTCCCAATCAACTGTTCCTTTTAGATTTTTTGTGAATTATAAAATATGCCAGAAAATTGATTTCTGGGCAGTTGGTTTGGAAGTACAGTCTTTGCTTAGAGTTCTGTGTGCAGTTAAAAGTAGTTAGAATACTCCAATATTTAAGCTTTCCTTTTGGAATAGACAAGGATGTCACTGTGCTCTGTTGCACTGTATGTACTCATTTCCTTGGATTGCTCTGCTCTTTCCTCTGCTGACTTCATTATCTACTGCAGAAGTCTTGATGGAAAAAAAGCAGCATAATAAAGATCATCTTTTTGATTGCAGCTAATCATAAGCTAAAAATGCAGAACTTGTTAATTATCTGGTAAAGCCAGCGATTCTTCAGGGACAGAGCAGTTAATTTCCTTTCTTTGCATTTTGTAAGCATATCACTATTAATCATGGTGATCATAAGCTCAACATTCCTGAAAATGTGCTAGTTATGTAAATGCAACTGACTTATGATACACCTCACAAGAAATCTTCAGAGAGCTTCATGTTTTGCTTTTCCTGAGAAACTGTGGGCGCACTCTGAATATGCTGCTGAAATACAGCAAAGGCTTGGATCCATCAGATCTACCTAGGGCCTGGAATAAATAGGAAGCCAATTTCAACTCTTCACAAGGAGTTTTATTTATTAATTAAGCTATCTTAAAATCTATTTTAACATATTGCTGGTGACTTTGTTGCTGCTGAAACATATCCTTGTTGATGGTTGTGGATGGAGTTAGGGAAGCTAACTCATGCCTGGATGTTTGAGTCTCTCTAGAATGAGTACAAAGCATTTTGGCATTGGACTGGCACTGCAGGTAATAGGATGTTTTAATTAAAGCCCCCCCAGACAATTGTCATTTTTGTGTATGTAGACATAAGTCAGCTGTATAACTCAGTGTTTTGCAGATCTGGAGAATCCTGATATCAGATTCAATAATCCAAGTGATAGATGTAACACTTTGCATGCCAATTATTTTATGACCTTATATGTCTGCCTTAATACTTCCCTTTGCGTTGTTGTGCTCTGGATAAATTCATCAGTGTAATGGTGTGACTGGAAAGGTCACTGGAGAGTGCTGAAGGTCTAAGCTGCATCACTGCTCATAGTTTATGACTACCTGTAAGAAAAGAGAGACAGAAAATGTGACAGATGAGACTTTTCCAAATGAAAATAAGAAACAAAGTAGTTTTTCCAGCACAAACACTTATGACAGACCTTGACAATGTAATTGCTTTCAGTCTGCTAACATTTACTTGAGCATTTTGACCAGCATCCAGCTCTCCTTCTCCCTATGTAATTCTTCCTGCTCACAAAATTAGAGTTTGTATCTGAACTTTAATTAGTTTATTAATAAATAAATCACATTCAAGCTAGAAATTAGGCACCAGTCTACCTGTGAATGGCTACTAAATTAAAATAATTACTTTGCTATAAAACAAGTGATTATGACAGTCTATTCACTAGTTGCAGAAGAGAATACCTCTGTAGCCTGAGGAAGATATTTTTTTAAAAATCTGTAATAACTGTCTAATTGCTTGGTGCAACCTTGCAATGCTCATTTTGTGCTGTGTCACATCTGGTATAGTCAGCTTGGTGACACTTTAAACTGTTCTGGCTTCATTTGTGCAGCCAAGAGGCCTTTGAGAGAATCTCCCTGAGACTTTCACGGGGAATCTCCTGAAGGCCAAGAAAAATTCACTTAGCACTTAAAACATCCAAGTGGCCAGAGAAAGCAGAATTATATGAAAGGTGAACTAAAGGTGAAGGTGAACTAAAACAGTGAAGGGGGAAAAGGGGTGCCCACACTTTCTTTGGTAACATCCAGCTGCTTGAAATGCTGCTGTAGACCTGGGAGTGCTCCACGTCAGGCTCTTGGGAGAAGATCATGCCTTGAAACACCAGCTGGTTATTTCTGCCTGCTTGGGCATAGTGAATGGTGTTTGCTGTGAAAAGGTCACATAAAATTTTAATCAGGACAGAAGGATAGGCATGGGGAACACCGCGCAGCCTGACAGGGAACCTGCCACGCTTTCCCTTGTGCCTCTCTGGAGCAAATTCTGCTTTAGCAGGGACATCTTCATCCCTCAGAGCACCTGTGAGCCAGGAGGAGCAGCCTCCTGGTGGGAAATGTGCCTCCAGGACCCCTGCTGCAGGAGGGAGAGGAATATTATTGCCATTGTCCTGTAGAAGTGTTCACTTCATAGAAATGCTATTTCCTGTGCTAAAAAAGTGGGAAACGATCTTAATCTAGTAAAAAATGCTAGACTGGTGCCTTCGGATAACTTTGTGAGGCTGAAAAAGAAATGAAGCAATTTCTTTAAAATGGAGTAAAAAGAGCTCTGTCCAGCTAGAAAAGATATCTTTCCACTTGGCCAGTCAAAGAAAATTTGCAAAAAAAAATGTAATTATGGTTGCTCTGAAGTACATGTCTTTCGTATCTATACCCTGAATATTTTGTTTGTTTGATTGGGATTTTTTGGGGGTTTAAGTTGTTTNGATTGGGATTTTTTGGGGGTTTAAGTTGTTTGTTTTGAGGTTTTTTAAAGTGCTGGAGACTCACCTTTTATAAACTATTGCTCTTACCCCAGGACTGTGCCTCGAGTCTATTTTGGAAACAGTAGTGGTCATGTATCTGCTCTTACCTAAGGTAATAAAGGTGATGAAAGGTTTTGAAAATTCAGAGCTCTGCCTTAGTTTATCTTCCTTAGAAAAACCTACGTTTTCTAAACCTACTAACCCTGTTACTCTTAGTTTATGCAGTTTTGTGTCAGAGTTTGTCCTCCTAGCTAAAATAGAACTGTCTTGTGCAATTGTGATGCAAGGCATTGTGGTGTGT
>VYZP01015084.1:53055-89375 GCA_013400635.1 Hypocryptadius cinnamomeus | reverse complement strand
ACAGCTTATAAACTCTCTGTTAATCAAGGTTGTTATCATCTGTTACATGCTGGTGGTACATAACTTCCTCACTCAAAATCTGAAACAGCCCTGTGGCAAGATCCAAACACCATTCTTTTCCAGAATAATAAAACTGAACACAACCCTCTTCTGCTGTTTGGTAGTGTTGGGTGAAATCTAACGCTGATTTTTTTAAAATTTTAGTTATGTCCATGGAATCTCTGAAGGTAGGCAGACTGCAAATCTCCAAGTCTCCTACCCCTTGGAGCAAGGGAGTTGTCTCCCTTCTGTACCACTGTTGTGTCAACAGAAGCAGCGTCTGTTGGTCTCCTGCAAAGCCAGCACTTCCTTAGCTTCTGTGAGCACTAATAAACACTTCCAAGCAGCCACCAATGGATCTTGAGAAAGGAAGGCTTTTTCCCTCCCTAAAACACTGACACAACATACCAGTTTAGGCCACAGGAGATATGCCTTCTCCTGTGAGATACGACAACAAAGCCCACCTCACTGGGTCACTTCAGCAAAAAGATCATGACTGTATTAAGAGCAGTTACATAAAGACAGAATAAACTTACTTAAATGAATCAGAAGGCAGAGGTGTAACAACTTAAAAAGTACTTATAATTACCCTTAATTATTAAAAAGTCTTGTCACAAGAATCAAAGATACATCAGGAGAAATCAAGGTTAATTGTTCAAAAATTGTATTGTAGCTTAGTATTTTGTAGTTAAAAGGACGTGCTTCATAAATTATCTATTTTAAGTAAATTGAAAGGAAATTTTGACTGCATTTTAAAATAAACACTGTCAAGAAAGTCTGAGTAACAGATCTATCATCACTATCAAATTACACAGTTTTTCCCCTCAATATTCCAAGAACCTGCATTGATTTCTGTGTGAAAATAGCACTTGGCTCTCCATGGACTGGCCAGCTTGTGCAAACAGGTCTTCAATGAATTTTGATAAATGTCTTGATAAGGCTGGTTCTTGCTGGTGTGAGAGACTTTGATACTGGAATAGGGTTAGGGCACATAGCATAAGAGGAAATACAGCAACATCAAAAGCTACCTGTCTTGCAATTTGAAGCTGTCAATAGTGTAGACAAAACATTTTTTCAGCTTGACTCTATTTCTTTCATTTTGCATTGTTATTTTTGGACAAGAACTGCTTTATTGACTAATCAAAGTAAGCATCCATTTATGTTATCTATTTATCTAATCTCTAAACAGCACTTAAGTAGAAGCACAAGAACGTTCCCATCAAATCAGTCTTCCAGAATACATTAGAAACACTATCAGCTTCCACTTACTAACATCACTTCTATTATCTTAACCAAATCTACTTTTTATAGCATACCCATAAACATCTAGAAAATGCATTCAGGAAGGGCAGAGAAGGCCACAGCTTGCCTCATATCACTGGATCCATGTGGGAAGCTCTGCTGACAATTTGCTGTGAGTACTGACTACAATTCTCTTACATGCTTGATGACATTGAAGAAAAGGGTTATTTGGACTGAAACAAGAAAAAAAAGCAATTTCTTCTGCAGACATAAAAGGAACATCCACTAACATTGTTTCAGCACACAGCAGCCTTTAGATTCAACAAATCCTTACACTGGGTTTTGAAGCTATTTAATAGTTTACATTAAGATGCACAAATGGTGCAGTGTCTCTTCAAGCTTTAGGGAAAGTATCTGCCTCCTGCTTATGCTTCAAAAATTAAAAAAAGAAATGCAAAATCATGAAAAAGACCACAGAAGAAGTTTCACAATTAAACTGTTCAGGCATAATCCTTAATATTGGGAAAGAATTAATGCTAACCCATTCAATATTACATTAAAATCAATACTTTCAATGGCAACTACCAGTTATGAGAATAATTTTTTTTGTATCTTATATATTTAAGTCCATAGAAAGCACAGCAAATGACACAACCATCTGGAAAAACAACTGCATATCACTCACTAATTCTTACCTACAACTGTAGAAAGCTGACTTAGCTGTAAGGTTGGAAATAATTTCCTTGTTAAGTACTCTATAATCTGGAGGCTTTATTCTGATGTTCTGAACTCTCCTGGGTCAGGAGGTGCTGAGCAATAGAGCAGGCCTTAACCCAACACTTCACAAAGGCACCTTAACATTCTGTGCACTCACACCTGAGGACCAAACCATAGTTCCAACCCCTTCTCTAGTGATCTTTCACATTCCTGATGTACCTTAGCTAGTGCTGGGCACAGAGTGTCCCTTTGGGACTCCTGAAATCCCTGCCGTGGTTACACCACTCGCGTGACAGTTCCCCCCACCCTGCTGCAGGACACCGCTCTTCTGGTGGACTGACACAGAACAAGAGCATACTAACTGGAAAACAAACACAGAAGCTAAAAGTTTCATTTGAATGTCGTTTTTTAAACCATCTCACTTGGATAATCTGTTTTGAAAGCATCCCCCTCCCGAGGATGGCAGAACAGTGGCCTCCTAAAACAACCATGCCATTAAAAGCACCGCATCATGCGCTTGCAAGCATTGCTCCATGTGCAGCCACACCACAGGCTGCAATACAAAAAAGGAAAAGAAAAAACAGAAGTCAGCAAACATATTTTCAAGCTATTTGTTATCCTAACAAATGGGTGTGGATCAAGATTCAATGGCCACACAAAGTACAAGCAGTCACTGTAACTCAAACCCCACCAACTGCTGCTTTCCAAAATGGGCTGTGCATCTTCGCTCTCCACCTGCATTCAGCACAAATTCCAAACTCAAGATATTTTTCTTTAGTTAAACAATGTATTCCAACAGCAATATTTTAAGTGTGGGCTAAAATCAACATGCAGAATGTGATTTTTTTCTTAAAACTCCTGGGAGAGAAATTAATACTAATTGAATAAAAAGTACTTAAAAGCAAAGTAATTGATTCATTAATCTGCCTTCATCTGTTTCCTGAACAATGCAAAGGAGATGTATTTAAGTAACAGCAAATTACTGAGACTCTGAGACAAAGTCACCCTGTGGCTCTTGTCTTTTTCAAAAGGTATAGAATGGATAACAAATTCTTTAAAAATTAGGACATCTGGCTAAGACATCTGTAAGTACCATAAGAAAACATTACATATCATCTCTGTATGATTTCTTAAGCCCTTGGGAGTGCCTACCAAGAACCAGAATCATGTGTTCCAGAATGCTCCCAGACCAGAATCTTACTAAGCAGTTTTATTACATCCTCTCTGTTAAACACAATTCTGCCTTACCACAGGCATAGTTGTCAGGTTCACACATCTATCTTCCCAAAATACAACATTCCTCAAAATTAACATGTCTTTCTGGGGATTCATTCCCTTATACCTCTAGTAAGACCTCTAGGTCACTATCATGTAAGATAACACACTTCCAATCATCATCATGACTTCTGCACCCCTCCATGTTTCAATACAGTAATATTCATTATACTGAATGCTACTATACTGAATTGGGCCACTACATCCAAGGAAATGGTAAATATAAATGACAGCACATTCTTTTATTTTCCACACATTGTTGCCTTCTACGTCCAGAGGAATTTAGAAACTGAATCATCTGGTCTGGCTTCCTGCAAACACCAGACCATGAGCACTATTTCACTCACCAAGGCTATGGTGAGACAACATAACCTGGCAATGCTCCTCACCCAGCCACACATTTCATTCACATCCCTGTCCATAAAAAATCAAAATAAAGGTATGTGCCTTTTTACTGGATTATTTTACTGTCAGAAGTGAGGGGACAGAAAAGAAAAAAAGGTACAGGCCAACCAAAATACACTTATTTCCCCAGGCTGCCATGCAGCAAGCTGTGTTGATAAAATGAGGACAAGGGAACAAGCAGCAGGACTGTGGAACTACATAAACCAGCACTGAGACTGAAGAACATTTCATCTACATCCTTAGAGATCAATTATATATTCCTATTCCGTCAACAGAAACATTATAGGAGGTTGCAGTGCCCATGCTAGCTCAAAACTATAACCTCCCCTATGTCCTCACATATTACCATCCCACTAGTTGGATTAATCTGACTACACTCTGCCACTGTGAGGGAGAGATGAATCCACTTCTTTCATCAACCCTCCTCCCTTTAAATACACACTAAATGTGACTGGGAGCTGGGGGAGAGCAGGGTGAACATCCAGTTTAAGCACATGAACAAATGAAACATTAAAAGGGGGAATATACTAAAATCCACTCATGGCAAAGACAGGAGGGATGACAGAGTAACAGCAGCCTCTGAAATGGAAGCTGCTCAAGCCAGAAGAGAAAGATGAAACTGCGGCTTTCCCACACTATTCAGGCTGACATTGTTTGATAAAGGAACCTCCATAAAAGCACTTAATCTTAAAACAATATTCTATTTAGAAAAACAAAAAGAAAGCAGCAGAACCACACCAACACAAACCCTGCTCCTCCCTGCTAGTCCCTAATCTGTATGACATGGTTTGCAAATCATTCAGCTACTGTCAGCTGGAAGGAGCAAACTCAAGATACAGTGCAGGAATGCAGTTACTGCAATCCTTTACAAAGCTTAAAACCACCACCCTCTGCACTGAGGAATGGCTCACAAGTTCGAACCATAGCACATTGCCAGTAATCTTAATTTTTTGCTAACATTAACTACTTAACTACTACATACAAACACAGATAAGAATGATGATAATAATTTATCTGGTAATCCTGAAAAATATATGTATTGTCCTTTAAAAAGTCTAACTTGTAGATATAACTTCTTAAGTAGTATCAAAAAGTTGGTTTATGTCAGACATTTCTTGAACTTCTGAACATTAGTAAGTGCAGTGTTAACTTTTCAAACTGTTTGCTGGGGAACATCACATAGTAAATGTAATATAATTAGCCACCACCCCAACCCTACAGATATGTAAGGAAGCCAGTACTACCCACCAGATTAGTGACATCCTTTGTTCTAGTCACTCTAAAATTTAATAAAATCAGCTAGGTTTCTGACACAATACCAGAAAGAAAATCTAAACATGGTGAATTGGGTTTATGGTGGGTACTTACAAAATAATCAAAATATGAAACTGTTCACTTTTAAGTCTACCCACAAAAGACATTCTACTGCTTTCACTTGTAAGGAAGACTTGATATTGAGAAACCATGTACAAAATATATCCATTTAAGAAGACAACAGACAACAAGCATATTGGAAATATAAGATGGCATGATCTCATGTTTCCTCATTTTAAGCAAGAAACACGACCAACAGCAATTATTTGAAAAACTAAATTCATTTTAATTCTACATACATGCCAAATGCCAAAATACAGCTTCCAGAGTAAAGATTGTCTCTTACTACAGTTAAATAGCAGCATCCCTGGGAGATAAGCTGGATTCAAAGAAACAAACAGTGATTAAATCAACGCACAGATACTATTACTTGCATCTGTTTTCTTAGCTGACTGAATCTGAAGAAACTGTCAACTATCAGAGACTGTCTTTATACATTTAAAGAAATTAACATCTCTAATGTTAACTGTGCTTTAGTGCTCATCCTTTGTTCACATTCCCAAATATATTATGGGTACAAGAACCATACATACAACCTTCAGTCCTTGTGCTTGTCCTTTCAGTATGGCCTCTTATTATTAAGTATGTTAATTGTCTAGCACAAAAAAGCCCCATGTATAGTGTCATCTCATGCCTGATGACTACAATACACCTCACATAGAACCCTCTGGAAGTAATTCCTGTATCACTGAAAGCATCTGCAATTCTGGCTCTAATCCTCATAACGAAGTGCCCAATTTAAATCCCGGAAGATGACGACAACAAATATCTCAGCAAATCCAAGTCAGAAAAAGGGCACCTTTCTCTGGTCAGGCATTTATTTAGTAACTTTTCAAAGAATCATACTTCCTTCTACATCCTACTTTCAGAAAGGAAAATGTTTCACTAAATAAAACACTGGGAAGACTTTATTACCTCAAAAACACCTGAAGCTGCCTCTGACTCAGGGTAACAGCTACAACCAGTTCTATTTTGAAGTCAAACAGGATTCTTTTTAGAGTGAACAAGGTGTCTCTGACTGGTACTTGGGTACAACAAATACATCTTAGACATTATGTTCATCATGCTTTTGCTTGAAGGAAAATCAGAGTTAACATTGAAAATAAATGTTTTTTCTAAACTTTGGTCAAGGTAAATACTGTGTTCTTGTAAAACAATTAGAAATACTTTGGAAACACGAAATATTATGAAGGCTGAATTAAGAGAAAGCCTGTGGCTACCCACTTTATTGTGATGATGATGGAATTGGTCCATTTTTACAAGAGTTGTGTCATACTGAGCAACACCCTGGAGGCATACTGACTACAAAAAATGTTTATTTAACTAGACCTAGCATGCTTGTCCCTATCACTATCTGCAACTCTGCTCTTCAACATTGAATACACTTTGCTTTGTACACTGAGTACACTTTGCTCATTTATGAATTTACCCAAATTTCTGTATTTTTTACTCCTCTTATAAAAACTTTATTTTACAAGTATTTGTACACTGAATTGAGTTTTAAAATAATCACGAGCTATGCAACTGGAGAGATGCTATTAATCCCAGAGTAAATTCAAGTGCACGTCTGCCAGAGAAGTCAAACAGAAGAAGAGATGAAAGAGTAACTGCACAAGCCTACTTTTCCAGAGAAACAGAAGCTGCATTAAATGGACTCAGAACAGAATATAAGGCTACAGTATTTCCCCAAACTCACAATTAAATAAGAGACAGATGTAGGTATGTGAATATACACCAAAAGATACAGAGAGAGAGATATGTGTACTGTATGAGCAGCACGTGAGTGAGAGGTTTCTGATATTAGCATGGCAAGTTCTCCATAAACACAGGAGGCAGCTATTGTCCTCATATGCCTTAAACACCTGTACAGTGAATTTTATTCTATGTCAAAAACATTCAGATTGACTCCTGCATATTTAATTACAAATTATGTATGTGAGTTCTCTGTTGTCAAACACAGACCTTTTAAAAGAATCCATTTCCACTAATAAGGCATTACTAACCATATCATAGGAATCTGACAAACAATTCACGAGGCTACTTCACAGGACCTTTGGGGGGTAACTTTATACTCTTTTTTAGTTATATATGGTAGCAAGTAAAGAGAATCTATGCTCAAATTGCTGTTAGAATTTCTGATTACTGGAATTGTCCAGCTCCATCATCATCCTTCAGAAACATGAAGGTTGCCAAACTTGAACTGCAACATGATGCAGAAGTGATACTGCATTGGTGAGCGAGTTTCAGGAATGGACAATTTAAATTCCCTGCATTTACCCACATGCTTCTCCATTATGTGAAATGTCTACCTAAATGGAACTGCCACAGTTCTCCATAGCTGTTCTAATATCATGGAAAAGGTCCTCCTAAACCATGTAGTCACAAAAATAATTGCACAAGTGACTTACAAGGTCTTCTGCTCAGCCTCACCAGACGGATCAGCTTTCTCTCTGCTGCCAGTAAATGCTGCATGTGTAACTTCCAATTGTATCTGTAATCCTAGGGTTATAACATCCTCTACCATGTTTCACTGAAGCTTTGGAATTCATACTCAATTAAAATAAAGCTATTTTCCAAAAGAGTTTTAAATCAACTGTGCATTCTAAAAGGTGTTGCTTTCAGTTTTGTTGGGCTTTTCTTTTTTTAATCAAAATGCTAAGCTGTCTAAAATCTCGACAAATCCTCTTCAGCTTCCAATGGACACCCTTTGTGCATAAGTTTCCTATTTAAGTGATGAGCAGATGCAAAAGTGGAAGTGAAAGAGACAATTACTTTGCAGAGCAATTCTTGTTAAACCTTCTGTAAAGCACAACACAGCTAAAAATGAATTTTAACTGGTTTAGTTTCTTGTATTTTATGTGAAAACATGAAAGCATGCTATATGAATGACACTGGCTCATAATTCTGCTGTTCAAAGCAAACTATAAAAACAGACTTTTGCTTTTTCCTAGCCAGTTTTGTTTTCTGACTCTGTATTCTGAATTCATGACCAGTATCTTGAGTACTGACACTACTTTTACATCATATCCAGTAATGGAAATCACTATCACGGAAAAAAAAAAAAAAAAAAAGGATTAAGAGCACCATCATTGATTTAGCCACCTTCAAAAGCCACACAAGAGTATTACACTAGGTGATACCACCTTGGCCATTAAAATGTGCTTCGATATTCCTAGAACACAGAATTCAATAAAGTGTCAAGAAGTTTCCTTATTCTGATTTCATACAACTGCCGTGCAGATCTACAAATCTGGCATCTCGTTACTTAGAAATAGCAGAAAGATGAAAGCAAAATGAGTAAGGTTTTAAAGTGTCCTTCTAATCAATCTCTGCTCTAAAGATACAGTTCGTTATCAATTAAATAAATTATATATTTTTGCTAGAAAAACGTGCTTCTAACCATTGCTTTCCTTATATTGGAGGTGCAGAAATCCGGACAAGACCTAAGTCTATGAATCGCCTCCACCTACAGCACGGCAGGTGACCTACAATGTATAAATCCGGTCACTATGTACAGAGCCCAAAGAAGACCTGTCCTAGCCTCGCCTTCCACCAGTTCCGCCCTGGCAGCGGCGCAGCCCCAAAGCCGGGGGGGCGCAGACAAAGCGCCGCACGCCCGGAGCCGCAGGCCGAAGCCTCCCCAGCCCTCTCTGCCCGCTCCCTCCCAGGGCGGCGCCCGCCGCAGCACCGGGGGAAGCCGGCAGAGGAAACGGGGACAAAGCCGAGCCGAGCCGATCCCCATCCCGAGGCACGTACCCCTGCCCGCAGCCGAGCGCTGAGCGCAACTGACAAAACGCCCAAAAACAGCCTCGCCAAAAGGCCACCCCGCCCTGGGCGCGGAAAGGACGGGGCCGGCTGTCAGCGGCGGCGCTGCGGGGGGACCGGGCGGCCCGCGCAGCCTTTTGTTGTTTGCGCAGCGGCGGATGAAAAGGGAGAGGAACTGAACACCCCACGCACCCACACCCAAACACACACACGCCCCGCGTCCCGGCCCGCCGGCCCCGGCCCGGCCGGCTCCCCCCGCTCACCGCTCGGTGCTGCAGCTCGGGCGATGTGCGCAGCGCTCGCTGAGGCGGCGGGGGCCGCGCAGCCCGGGGCGGGGAGGCGGCCGGAGGAGGATGTCAGCGATGGGCGGGCGAAAGGGAGGAAGGAAAAGGGTTTTTGGGGGGGAGAGAGGACCGGAGAGAGGGAGGGAAGGCGAGAAAGAAGCGAGTCAGCACCACGGCGCACCCGGTGCTTCCCGCAAGGCGCTGGCAGGGCCGCGGTGGTCGGCGCCGGCGGAGCGGGCGCTGACAGCTGCCGGCAGCCGCCACCACCGCCCCGGCTGCTGCTGCTGGTCCGGCTGGGGCNNTGCTGCTGCTCCGGCTGCGGCCCCCGCCCCTGTCCCGCCCCGCGCTCCCCTCCCTCCTTCCCTCCCGCCCCGCCTGACATGGCGGCGCCCCCCTTCTCCCACAAGCGCCCGCGCGCCCTTCTCTCCCACCGCCCCCCCTCATGGCGTCATCCCTGCCCGGGAGCGGGGCAGCGCCGGGCTGGATGCTCTGAGGGAGCTCACGGCTTCAGGTGCATCCCCGAGGCTGCCAGTGCGGGCCACGCTAAACCTTGCTAAGATTTGCCTCGTCCGCCTCAAGGGGATGTCAGTGGAGAGCAGATCCCGGCGGTTCCTCAGGGCGCCCTCGGTGACACTGGGGCGGTTTCGGTCCAAGGGAGCACCACTGCTGATGCTCTTGGCGCTGGTTTGACCTTCTGTAGTGGAAAGAAGCTCAGGGTTATGGTGACTGTAGGACCCCATCTCAGCTGGATGCCTCTGGGAAAATCTTCCATTCCCTTTAAAAAGGACGTTGAAGTGCTGGAGTGTGTCCAGCAAAGGGCAGCAAGGCTCATTAAAGGTCTAGAAAACCTGTCTTGTGAGGAATGGCTGAGGGACCTGAGTTGGTTTAGTTGCAAGAAGAGGAGGCTCAGGAGGAACCTCATCACTCTCTGCAATAGGTTGCCCAGGGAGGTGGTGGAGCCACCACCCCGGAGGTGCTCAAGAGGCACCTGGATGTGGCACTGGGCAGTGTGGTTTAGTGGTCATGGGGTTACAGGGGCAGTGCTGGGTGGATGGTTGGACTGGATCATCTTGAAGGTCTCTTCCCACCATGACTTCATGAAATGCGCTTGAAAAATCTCTGCAGTGTGCAGCGGCTCATGGAGCAAGTCACAGAGAAATAGGCTGAAGGACGAGTTCTGTGTTGAAGGTTGGGCCCCCACATAGAGCTCAGTGTGTGTTGCTAATATATTTCAATGCCCTTGTCTTTGTTCTGCATGGAAGTAAGCAAAAGATCTCTGCTCTTACACAGGTTTACACATGAAAAGTAAGACTACCTTGAGAACTCAGTGACACTTGTCACAAGAGCTATTTCTTTGCATCTCCCAATTTCATTCCCACTCTTGCTAGAGAGGAAGGAACAGCCACTGTATTTTCTTTGTGTTATGTTCCACTAGGTAGAAGTTAAGCCCAGAAAGGAAAGATGGAAGGAATTGAGGTATAAGATAGGAAAAAAAAATATTTAAAAGATCAATTAAAAAGAAAAAACAAACAAACCAAAAAACCAACCACAACAAAAACTCCCAAAAAACCAAACACCCAAAACATTAAATGTAGCAAAGCAGTAAAATGTACATTGTAAATCATCAGGGATTAGTGACAACCACACTTTATGAAAGAGTTATATTGTGATTGTTATATTGATTATCACCTCGGCTCCACATAGAATAGAATACCATTGTTCAGTTGGAGGGGACCTGCAATGACCATTTAGTCCCTGTAGTATGTACAGGGTATGAATCATAACCTAATAGAACACAGAGGTATAGAGGTAAATCAAAATATGCAGCCTCACCTAAGTGGTAATATTTAAAATATTCAAGGAAAGCAGAGCTTATGTATGTTTGCCCTCATGCACAATGCTGAGCAAGTCTACAGAACAGCAGATGTGAGAACAAGAGTCGGGTGAGAAAGCAAGGCTCCTAAGAATAAGCAGGAAGTTGGAAGAGGAATCAAAGCTAATGTTGTCAAAGAGGCAGAAGAACAGGAAGAGTCACAGAAGCCCACAAGAAACAAAACAAAGTTAGGGGACCATGGATAGTCTTCAGACTGTAAATACAGAGAATCATTGCTGGATTTGAAATGCTGAGGGAAATAAAGTATACTTACTGAATTCCACTCTCTGATTGATATCTTACACAGGTCAAGCTGTCCAGCAAAACCCAGTTTTGATACAAGTATTTCCAAGCAGCAGTTTCTTGCATTCTTCATCTCCATTTAAAACTTTTCTCTGGTAATTTTATATTAATGGTTTAATTAACCACATTCTAGTTTTGACAGGCAATACAACCTAATTATAACAATGTGAAATATCTCTTTGCACAGTAATATGAAGGGGGAAAAAAGATTGAAGGGCATTCCTTTACACAAACTACGTTTTAACGAGTTATGCCAATTGGTTCACAGGTTCAGAGTATTCTCATGAATATGCAAGAGATTTAATTAAAAATAGAACATGCCCTAATTACATAATTATGCAAGAGAACTGATTCAAAAGAACCACTCCTGCCTTTTGAATAAACAATATTCATTGCTTTCTTCCTATCACACATTTGCTCTAAAAGATTTCCTGCAATTAGCTGCTTACCCCAGGGATGTGAGCATCTCTGAACAAAGCAACTACTCCAGCTATGACCCTGATTCATAATATGCTGGCTAATCAAGTATTTGCATCCTGGCAATTTCCCACATAAACAGCACACACTATAAGCTCCCTCCTGCAGGAAGGTTGATTAGCTCAATGGAGCTATAGTGCAGTGTTACTCCTCTCTGTTTATGGCACGCAGCAGAAGTTAGAGAGGAGAGACTTGGTGAAGATGATTTTTCCTCAAGCTACTGCCTGACCTGAAATATCCGAAGAGTTCCTCTTCATTTGGATCTTGTTTTTCCTGTCTCATCTAATGAGAATTATCCAGGTTCATCTAGCAGTAAAAACTATTCACTGCCCACATTTCCATTTTCTCTTAAGGAACTAGTTATGCTGCATGCCCTGATTTTTTGATTATATTATCGAGACATGCTGTCTCTAGTATATTACAGAATCACAGAATCAGTTAGGTTGGAAAAGACCTCTGAGATCATCAAGTCCAGCCTATGACCACCACCATGTCAACTAGACCATGGCACTAAGTGCCATGTCCAGTCTTTGCTTAAGCACCTCCAAGGATGGTGACTCCTATGATCCTTTGCCTATCAGCAGCAAGGTCACCATGGTTTTCTGCAGACTTCTGAGTGCATACCAAAACAAAACCCCATAACACATTATTTACAATGCTGGATTCTTTAGTCTCAATATACCAATTTCCCTCTTCCCCTGGAAGAGAGAGGGAGGTTTGTAATTCACAGTGGGAGAGCAAAAAGCAAACAGTTCAACTACTGCAGCACAAAGCTCTGTGGTTTTTGAAGTGCAACAGTGTGAGAAATACACAGAGCGAACTGAGGTCAGCTTAACTGACATCCACAAATGGAGCAAGCCTCTAAAGAAATTCAGGTTCACTTCATTTAAGGAGTGTGGGTCATTTTATTTTACCATTTGTGATGGGTTGATGCCGCCAGCACACCATCGTACTAAAAAAATACATCCTTCTGTCTTAGAGGATCTTCCCACCAAAAGAGAATTTTATTTTTTTTTCAATCTAATCTTATAGTCTATAAAATCTATGACTTCATTTTAGAAATACGGCCACAATAAAGCACTACATTGGAGTAATTTCAGCTGCTGCTAAAGTGCTGTTTAAAAGCATCCTGCCATAATAAATATTGAAAGGCCACATTCAGCAACCTGTCTGGCTTTTCATCACAACCACTTGATGGCTGCCTATGTTTTAGTTTGTATTTCTTACAAGAATGTCCTTTATGGAAAAGAGGAAACATAAAAACCAGTGCTCAAGACTCAGAAGTGTCAAGTACCCAGTCCTAGGCACAATTTTAGCCTCTTTTGTTCATATGTGCAATTACTGCATGCAGAGCTACCTTTTTGTCAGAAAGTTCAGGCACTTTGGGGTGAAAGGACTGTATTTTGCTTTGCTTGACTCATTGTCAAATGCCTGAACTTACCATTGGGAACCCATTGTCAGGCAAGGCATTAATTCTAAGTAAAATAAACACTGATCATGATCCTGCTTCCCAAGTTAATAAGCTTTATTTACATGCAAGTGAATTCTCCTTTTTCAGAGTCACAAGGATTTCTAGGAAGCTGTAACAAATGGAAGCCAGTTTGCTTTTCCCTGCTGTTTTCTCTCCACAGAGAAATAACAAGGAAATAAAGCGTGCAATGTTAATTCAAGTCTTAACAGTTAATTTCTGTTATATTTTTTAAAACAGAGCAGGATACTTGCACTGGACATTTTGTTAACAATTTTTTAACTGAGCTATTACAGAGCTGTGCTGCTGCTGCTAAAGAACATAACATACTGAATGAAAGGTTTAAGCAGCACATTCAATTAGCTTTAAAACAGTTCTGTTATGAAAAACAGACTTCTAAACCTCAGGTAATACAGTTAAAATAAGCACTGGAAAGCTAGAGAATTTGCATGTCAATATTAATGTGAACGTAGAGGAAAATACTAGACAATTTCAGCAACACAGCTATATTTATATATCCCAACTTCCACTGTTATCTTCAAAGTAGTAAGTGATCAAGGAGCTAAGGATCCCACCCTTTGACAAGTTCTAATACTCTGTGCTATATGAGTTCACAGACACTGTCAGTATTCTCCAAGATCCTTCTTTAAACATCAAAATTCTGAACAGGTTAAGGATTCACAGAGGAGTGCTTGTGATGATAATTAGACTTGTATTTTTACTCCTTGCATTCAAGGAATAAGTTGCCACCTCTACGGGGGAATGTTTACACCACTACACTCACTATGCTCCACCAGCAATTTCTGTTCTGCCTTCTGTCATACCTCTCATTTCATTGAAAGATGAAGCAACTTTCTTCCTCACTTGTTTCCATGTTCCATAGTCAGCTGATTGTTGACTACCAGCACCTTTCTAGCTTGGAAATATTCTCTTCTCCATATTCACTCTGCATGACTTTTAGTGCTTATGCATGAAGAAAGATAACATTCCATTTGGGTTTCTCCTTTCCTTCCTCCATACTTTCACTTCTCAGTGAGTTTATTCTCCCCTCGGGTTTCAGTTGCTCATTCAAGGTTATGAGGATTATTAATCTCTGCATATGAGTCACAGGAAGTTACATTTATTTCTGTGTTCACCTACCTCAGCCATTGAACCATTGCAGAAGTCTATTAGATCCTCCAGAGGAAATAAAAAACATGCTGTTGATGGAATATCACACTTGGCCACTACTGGAATAATAACATTCAGTCTGTGGTACAGTACTTCCAGTTCACCCTCCTATAGCCTTACTTCCCAACTATGACTCAGCTCCCTTTTCTGCCTTTATATTGGGATAAGGCCTAGTATTGATGGGAAAAAAAATTATTCCATAAACACAAGGAACAGACTGTTCCAAACACAACATCATGTGTCTTTGTTCAAACCCAGGAACATGTAGGTAAAAGCAGGGGGGCAAAGGATCACCTTTACTGATTTCTAAGTGTCTGCTTTCTTACTGCTTCCATTATCCCCTTCCCTTTCTTAGAACACCAGCTCTTAATTACCTCTATGGTTTGTCAGCATTCCTTTAGAGATCTGCTAATTCATCCAGTTTGGCTGCCAGATTACTTGCAAATAGATTAGGTGAGGCTCTGTCTTTGGTAATTTCAGTAGTCATTTTGGGATCCTCAGCAAAGAAGACTTATAGATAACCTTTTTTTTCATTAAATCCTCCAGAGTTTCATTATGAAAAATGCTTTTTCCTAAAAAAAAACCCAAAACAAAACAACCAACCTGTGAGGGCTGTGAGGGCTGTAATTTCAGTGACACACTAGTGTAAATCTCGGATAATTTCATTAAGCAGCATGAGATTTTTCTTATTTTGAGAAGTGACTCTGAAAATGTAGGAAAAGCACTAAATTTTTTCCAATCAACATCAAGCAGAGGCACAGACTAGAATATAAACTTGCCTCAGCACCAGGAAAACTGGTGCTTCCTCACACAGATATAGGAGATCTATTCTCTTTATTCTCACTGAGGTTCCTACATACATTTAGAGAAGAAGGAAACTGTGGTTTTTCAGATGCTGCCTTTTATTAAAGCTTATGCATAAGCTAATCACAAGAAATGCTAATGCCAGTGTATGGCTGTATGTGACCTTTTCCAAGCAGAAACTTGCTCCTGCAGATGAAAGAAAGACAACTAAATCTCCAAAGTCTAAAAGTCATTACAGATAACCACCTAATCTGGTCTTTTTCTAAATGTGATTATCAAAGTCCATTGAAAACCAAGCAGACATCTTGTCCTTCCTGCCCAAGAAAATCACTCCTTCACTGTGCATTCTCAAGGGTAATATATACATACACATATTGTGCCAAATTGTGTTATTTTTTTCCTGGCTCTTTTCCCTGGCTAGTGATTGGCCCCATTTCTCTATGTGTTTGCATTTCTAAGGAAGTCCTCACAGGTAACACTTCTTTTTTATATGTTTAATTTAAATTATTGTAGAAAAAGAAGATTATTTCCTGCTTAACTCTCTTAGCTGGTTCTTCCTCCACTCACCTGTGTAGCACATTCTGCACACCTTTCTCCCCTCGTGACCATCAATTTGCTTGGCTAAACAAACTGAACTCTTAATCTCTTTAAAAGAGATTCTACATCTCCCTGATTATTCAATTTGCCCTTCTCTGCTCCTATTTGCTTCATCTTTCTTCAGCCTAAAGAGCTGCAATTGTTTGTGCCATGGTCACTATCTGAAATGCTTGTTCCTAAGTCAGATTTATCAGTAAACCTCCCTTACAGTTGATGTATTCCTTTTCTGCACATGGCACAGTAATTGCCAAAATTTTATACCCCTTTCTTCTGTTAAATCCTTTTCTCTCTCCCTTAGCTAATGCTCTATATGGAATTATACCAAATTCACTTGGCATTCAAGGTTGATTGGAATTTCTCATTTTTTATGGGAGGCCGTTGTACATTCACTTTCATTGTTGGAGTTTGTCTTAAGTTTGTGTTAAGAGGGTATTTCAGGGGCATTACCCAGCTGCTCTGGACTGGAGACTTCATGGTAATACAGTTTGCCCCAAGGGAAAGGGAAATGGAAATGCTTCTGCTGTGTGACAATAGTTTCTGTCGTTTCTGTGCCAATGACCAATTATGTCTGTACAGAAAATGGCTTCTCTGAATGTGCCTGTGGCAAGATGGATGGTAGGCAGGACATGGGGCTGAGAAGGGCAGAGTCACTCTAAAAATCAATAGCAAACAGAACTGTCTGTGCTGGATATTTTGTTCCTCATCCTGTCTCCTGGGAAACAGAGCAGATGCAGGATAAGGACAGATGATCTCCCTCCATGGGGCCCATCTCTAACCTAGCCTACCCACACTCAGTGTGCCCCCTGTATTTAGGGGATGTGAAAGGAGGCCTTAGAAAGTAGCCTTGTAGGTGTCTATTTCTGAAGAAAGCAATTCCTTCTACATATGTGTAGAGGTTTTTTATTGACCAGTATAGACATAAGAAAAAACCAGTGAGGGGATGCTATTAGTTTGACAAGTTTGGCAGACACTGCTGCATCACATCATATTCTGAAGATTTTCCTTGTGCCAAAGACTAGATTCAATTTAGGTAATTTATGCAGCAACTGGCTAAGAAGGCAGTTACCTCATAGGTATGTAGGTCATTACAGATATTCTGAGGCTGCAATTTTACTTTAGAGGACAATTATTAAAAAGAATTTAAAGCAGGACTCCTTGGCCTTTGACTTTGGTGGCCAGCTGGGCATAGGAAAATTCACAGAGTAGAGCTTGTAGTAATTTCTTTGAAGGAAAAAATCCATGCTGCCATGGTTACCTATGACACCACTGTCACCTAAAACACCTGGACTGTTGGAGGTGTTTTGATTACAGAGAGCAATTCACTCTGCCACACCAATTAACTACAGCCTCCTGGGAAAATCCTGGGGAATTGCTGAAACATGCCATATGCAGTACTTTAGAATTTGAATCTGTGTATTTTAACATAAGATCATTCCCTAATATCTAAAATAATTATTATAATGAAATCTCAAATTGAAATATATTGAAATTGTTGAATATATTGAAATTGTTTCAAAGACATATATAATGCAGTTTTTTACAAAGTCCACCTATTGAAGATAATGTAGTGGCAAACAGGAACTGACACACGCCTCACTTAAAACTAAGACAAAGCTGGGAACAACTGATAAATATAAATTAGCCATGAAAGTGAAATGTTCCGCCTACACAGTGTTACACTTCATATTAGATGCTGAAGGGCCACAAAGTACACCATCACCATATGTTTGAAAGCTGCCATGACTCACACAGAAGAGGCTGCTGAGTAACAGTATCTTCCTTCCCCAGTGTATAACACTGACCAGAAATCTACCCTGTAAATGGTTCTATTGTGGGCAGCAGTTTAACGTGCCCCACATCCTTGTAATTAACTACATAACTGTAAAATGGTGCTGCCAGGTTTATTGTGCACCAATGCAGAAAGCACTCTAAATTCCTTTAAAGGATGGTTCACACATTTGTCATTTCCCATCCCACTCATTTTGCAGCCAAAAGAGGCTGGAATGCTGTGTTAACCATCTTTTTCATTAATTTCACTTCTTCTCTATCTCTTTATAGTTATGAATTCTGAATGAATATTCATATGAACACTGATATGAATTTGGTTATGAATTTTTGGTTATGAATTCTGTTGGGTAGTGCCCAAAACCAAAGTCCATACTGTAAACAAGTGAGATTGCTTTTCTAATTTACATGTAAACATATAGTAGCTATAAGTACTGAAATGACATTGTTAATTACATACCAAATTGAGCATTGAGTGCTAGGTGGCTGTTTGATAATACCCATAAATTATAGACTCAAGTTAGTAAGTAATAAGCTGCTTTGTTCCTTTTAGAGAAACTGTGAACCTCATGATTTAAAAGCCTGAGAAAAACCTTCCTGAGACAGAAAAGTGCTCTGCAAATTGCAGCTCTTCAGCCACATTATCCCAGCACCAGCCTGGGTGTCTCAGTCCTGTGGCACTCAGATTTAGGGCTGAGATACTATATCTAAGATACGTATCTAAGGTGTCTTAGATATGCCTAGCAAGCCCTCAGGTGTCCCACTGAATAGACCCCTTTTTGTCCAGTAGCAGAAGCAGCACCAGGCAAGAGGCAGCAAACAAAATTAATTTTGAGCATCTCTTGTCAATTCAAGTTGCTCTATAATATCCTATGGCAGAACTGATTTTTTTTCTTTGAAGTGAGCTGGATTTCTTCCTTGGCACAAATTGGCACCTGTGGCTATTTACTCATATGTCAGCTTAGTATTTTGTTCTGTTTTCCATGATGGAATTTTTCATGAGGCCTGAGGAAACTGGAAGTTTTCCAGACATGACAGTAAAAGTTAAATGCTATTTTGGTAAATGTGAAAAGAAGATTGATAAATTCAGAAGACATTTTCTTACATATTCATTGGAACTCAGTTTCCATTTTGTCTTCCATTTTTATAAAATTTTGAACAAATAAGTGTTTTCTCCTAAGTATTTATTGTAGAGCTACTAAGGTCAGAACTGACCTGACTTGGTTTGTTGCAGAATATTTATGCTGTGTCATACCAGCTATTTTCTATATGACACTCCAGGATAATACAATCACTTGGAAAGCAATCAAGGCAGTCAGTCTCTTGAAATTTGAAATTCATGGATTTTTTCTTCTTAAATAGCCTTAACTACAAAGTCTGTTTTTCAAAACAACACATACCCCATGTCCTCTCTCCCAATAATTTAGACTTTTAATTATTTGAGTCATTCCAGGAATTAAAGTCTGTAGCTTTTCTGGAACCCTTTAAAAACAGCCAATGTATGCTACACCCCAATGATCATATGAGAATTTTTCCATGGCAAGGATTTCTTACAATTTGTCAACAGGAAGTTCTTTTACAATGAGATATGAATAGTGACCTGAATTTCTTATGATTCTGAAACTTGTGTTTTGCCTGTAAATGTGTTTTGGCTCAGCTGCTGAAAGTATCACAGCCAAGTCTGCAGCTGAATCATATCAGTGGGTTCTTTGGAGGCAGCGGTGTGAGCAGAGCACTGCTGAATGCAGAAAGCCTTGGCTGGCAGGGGGCTGCTGGAAACTCATGCCACACATGGTCCATCACAGCAGCCTCAGGGCTGCTGGAAACTCATGCCACACATGGTCCATCACAGCAGCCTCAGGGCTGCTCTGGCTCAGGCTGGTGCTCATTGCCTCCTGGCAGCCTCAGGAGGCGCATACAGACATTTTTGCTGCCTCCTGGCAGCCTCAGGAGGCGCATACAGACATTTTTGCTGCCTCCTGCTGTCTCAAGCAGTCACAACACACCTGGGACCACCCTAAGGATGAGAAGCCGCACACACCAAGCCAAATCGCTGTGCCTTTCCCTGCAAGATATAAGAAACTCAATTAAATGGGTATTTGGTTTGAGCCACAAGCCACAAACACAAGCCAATGTATGAAATGGACCATGTCTTCAGAGCATTTACATGGCTTCTAAAACTGATTTTGACTGTAGATAAGTCACTACATAGTAATACTTCTGAGTAAGATCAGACTTGAAAAGGGATCATGTATTTTTTTGCCTTTACTGTTTCTAGCCCAATGTACTGCTCTTGCACTTCCACAGCATCTGCTGTTTGAATGCATCAGTCAAGTAAATCTCACAATACTTGGGTAAATCTTAATCCATTAATGAATGCAAAGCCAAGGCACAAAGAAGTGATTTATATAATTGTGAATACTAATGAGTATGTACTTCAAGATGATTACATTCCATGCACTTATAAACTCTTCTGAAGACATAAACTGTTAAGAAATAACATGAGCTTTGTTTCCCTTACTAATTTTTTTTTTATAAATGAACTTGAATATTCAATTACGGGTTTATTATTCTGTGAATCAGTTTACAGTGATCAGTGGATATAATTTTTAGTATGAAAATGTTATTCGTGCATATTGCAGTTCCAGGCATATATTATCCTTTCATGAAAACATTTCAATCTTTAAGTCTTTATGCAAAAGATTGGCCCGTGGGCTCTGCACAGGATGTAAATTAAGTTCTTGTTTGGCTAAATCTGATTACCCTGTAGGGTACCAATCATGCTTAGTGACAGTGGAAGCTAAAAATTGCAAGCAGGACAGTCCACTCGAAATGGGGCCAGGAAGGGTCAGTTTCTAAACAGCAAATCTGAGGTTTGAACTAGATTTTGATAGTATGCCTAAGAATGTTCAGTTAAACACAGAAGCTGTCTCCTCCATAGGTGCTATCATTGCTTTTAAATCTCATAATGAAATTGAGAAAAGCTCTTCTTTTTTTAAGTCTTTTTTAATCATATGTAAAGATGCTGCTATCACTTTAACCCAGCCTTTAGTTAGTCTGCAGCTTAATTCCCATTTGAAACTACCTCTTTCTCCTCTCATATTCTATCAAAATTAATGGTCCAATAGAGAAATTCAGTGAATAGCAAAATGCCACATAGATTATCAAAACAGAACCACCTCAAGTCAATACAAACTAAAACTATTTGAATAATACCAAAATACTGTTGCTTTATTGTAGACTTACTGAGCACATGAGAGAGACTAAAAAGGCATATGCTGACACTACTGAATATGAACTACTGCTGTTCCTTCTGACAGGATTAGCTAAATACTTAAATGATAAGAACACTCCCCTGTATTTTTCCTCTACTCAGAAAATGTGCACAGAAAAGTCACTCTTTGATCTATTTCACTAGCTTCAGTTACTGTAGCAGGCTTTTGTATACATAAAAATTTTATTTTTAGTAGTCTTTGGCATCTCCTTAGCTTTCCTTTGATGTATAAAGGTTTTATGATCAATAATATCTAAGAGCAGCTGGTGTTATTGCAATTTCTCTGAGTCAAGGATAAAACCCAACAAAAGTAATGCAACACTGGTGAAAATGATACAGCTTTTGGCTGTTCAGAAAATGTAATTATCTCAGTAAATGTATGTGGTTTTTAGTAATGAGATTCAAAATTTCAGACAGATTAATTTTAATAACATCTTTTCACAGTGGTTCTATTAGATATTTTAAATCTATTTAAATCAGACCTCAACACTTACCTAATAGATAAACACCTCACTCCCTCAATAGGTTTTAGATGAAGGGACTCAGCACTCCACACAGAATCCTAATGAATTTGAAAGGGGGAAAGGATAAAACCAGGTCTGGAGATAGCCTGGGGGCAACACACCAGTGTCTGAGGGAGGGTGTGCTGGGGAGGTCCTTTCATCTGTTGTCTCATGGAGACTGGGGATGGATTTCCATGTGGCAGCAGTGACATGAGGGATATTGATGTGTTGGAAACCCCAGAAGTGCCTGAGAGTGATCACATGGAAGGTCCTGCTTGACTGACCCAGCGTCCTTCTGTGACAAGATGACCTGCAGAGAGGACGAGGGGAAGGCTGTGGATGTTGCCTTCTAGACTTCAGTAAAGCTTTGACAGTGTTTTCCACAGTATTCTCCTGGAGAAACTGTCTGCTCATGGCTTGGATGGGTGCACTCTTCACTGTTATAAACTGTCTGGATGGCTGGTGGATGGTGCTGCATCCATTTAGCATCCAGTCACAAGCAGTGGTCCCTAGGGAGCAGTGTTGGGGCCAGTTCTGTTTAATATCTTCATCCATGACCAGGATGAGGGGATCAAGGACACTCTCAGTCCGCAGAAGACACCAAGCTGGGCAGGAGTGTGACCTGCTGGAGGGCAGGAGGGCTCTGAACAGGCTGGATTGATGGGCCAAGGCCAATGGTGTGAGGGTCAACAAGGACAAGCAGAGGTCCTGTCAACAGTGTCCGACCGTGAGGCAAGAGTGTGCCCAGGTGGCCAAGGCCAGTGGCATCCTGGCCTGTGTCAGCAACAGTGTAGTCAGCAGGAGCAGGGCAGTGACCCTTCCCCTGTCCTCAACACTGGTGAGGCCACAGCTCAGCTGCTGTGTCCAGCTCCGGGCCCTCCATTCAGGAAGGACAGGGAGATCACTGCTGGAGTGTTACTGCTCTCTACAACTACCCCAGAGGAGGTTGTGGAGAGGTGAGAGTCGCTCTCCCAAATCACAAGCAACGGGAGAGGAAATGGCTGCAAGTTGTGCCAGGGGAAGTTAAGGTATTAGGAAAAATGTCTTCACCAGAAGGGTTGTCAGGCAGCAGAACAGGCTGCTCAGGGAGGTGCTTGAGTCACTGTCCCTGGAGGTATTTAAAAGACAAAGCAACTCCCAGCTTAATCCCAGCATGGTCCAGTGTAATGCTGATACCGTTTTTGGGTGATGAACACTAAAATTACATGTTCAGAAAACAGTTTTAACTGTGCATTTACAGAAGCACAATCGAAACCTTCCATTTGAATTCCCACAGCTCCCCCATGCCAAATAATACATATCTGCATGATGAGGCACATTAACTCATCTGACATCAAACAGTTTTTCCCTGGATTAGTTTGAGTAGTGAATCAATTTCCTGATCTGGTTCAGCAGGCAGACACAAAAATGTCTATGTTAATGGAAGTGAGCAGCTCAGAAAATGAAAATGGTTTTGATTGACCTCTACCCATTTAAAGCATATGTGAAACTACCTTAGGGATGTTATACACAGGCTGTCAAAACATATGGCCATTAACCACCAGTCCACTGGGGCTCTGGTCTCTCCCTTTCTGGGATATTTTCTTGTATTATCCAATTATTGTTTTACATCAGAACTACCTATTAAAGTGTGCATTCACATTGTTTTCAAAGCTTACATACTGTAAGATATGATTTACTGTAAAGCCCTGAAGAATTATGACATATCCACAGTAGTCTATTAAAAAATTTATTTTCCTAAACATGGCATTTTGTAAATTTTTAATATATACCCTTTACAGTACTGATGCAGTGTAACATTCACAAATATTTTCAAAGTGTTGGCTATTATCTCAGCAAACACCATTAATGACTGATTTCATTTACTAATAATACATAAAATCACAATTCAGTGGCCACTTTAGCTCAATAATATCATAATTGTATGAAACACTGTGATCTGCTACTGTATCAGTAACATTTATTTCATTTTGCAGACAAATTATTATAGCTGATGTGGACAAAGCTGTTTTTGCTCCAGTTGAAGAAGTCCGTGAATAAACTATGTCATGTTTAGATACAAAAAATAGGTCAATGGCTACTGAAATGATGCTTCCAAAAGCAGAACCTTGCCTACAGCACAGCTTTAGGAAAACACTTCATCTGACAGCATACATTCCTTTTAACATAATCCTCTTAGTAGGTACTGGATAAAAAAAAGTAATTTAACTGTATAAATGGACAGAGAGAAGATAGTGAGGAATGAGACTACTTTTAATTTAAAAATGGCATAACATTTTAGACTTCACTTGAACCAAGCTCCTTCCAATTCCTGTTACCTACCTGGAGGCCACAAAAACAACCCTCAGGCAAGTTATTTTCAGTGCTTTGGCAAAGCTGGTGAGAAGAGCACATTTTTTTGGAATAAATGAGCCAGGAGACAGCAGTGCATACTTGTAGCAATGTCATTCTTCATACAGGAGTTACCAGTTTCATCTTCTACCAAGATTAAATGACGGGCAGCACATTTGTTAAATTGCTCAGCAACTAAAATATTTACTAGTCATGGATCAGAGGAGCTCTTGTCCAAGGGAGGCACATTTCTCTAAATTAAAAAATAGAAAATCTAAGAAGATCCTATTGTATTATCACTTTATATGAAATAATATCTTACATCTTTACCAAAAATAGCGGATAATCACACTGAAGAGAGGATTATTCTAAACTGATTGTATATATACTCTCAAATCAAACTTGTTCTTTCTCCCATATTGTATTACTTATGGACAGCTACTGCCCCAGACAGGCAACTGCTGCAAAATGAGGAATTTTTGTCTTTATGTACCAATATAGTTAGTGGAGACATTCTGAGACCAGAGTTCAGGTGCAGCACACTGAATCTCATATTATTTAGCAGCCATAACTCTATAGTAAAAACAGGACACTGATTACCCATTCCATCTGACATGAACAAGGAACAGCTTTTAAAAGTTTTCTTCATTGTGTTTCGGTGTAGAAATATTTTAGATATTCTTGGAATAAAGAGTAAAGGAAATCTACACGGTGATTATAAATTAAGACCAGTGTTGACTTTTATTTCCACAGTTGAACAAACAAATTCAAATAATTATTGCATCAATCATTCAGATTTTGAACATTACTATAAACCACAAGTTTATAGCATACAGTGTTGCATTCTTCATGGAGCTGTGATTATTCTACATTTTTCTTTCTTCGACGAAGCCACCTCAGAGCTCTCACCAGTGCTACTTGTCCCATGAGGAATGTGATCCTAAAGTTACGTTTATACCAATCTCTAGGATTCCAAAGCCAAGAAAATAATCAGCACACAGAGCAAGAACAGGAAAAATATTCACAATTATATTAAAATGTCCTTTGGCATTGACAAATGATATTTCATTGACGACCTGCATTTTCTGTTCTTTGTGGCAACCCTTTTCCAGCCTAATAAGAGTTAAATAACCTATGAAAAAGTCTATGTGTATATCCACATTCAGGAACAGATTACACATGGATTACAGGGTTGTAACTGTATTTGGAATTGGGTGAGATAAAATAGTTAAAGCCATGTCTCATGTTTCAGAAGTAAAGCAGATCACCAAGCTATCTGGACTACCTGCCAGTGCTGTGCTTCAGGTACAATTTGTTTGTGTGTGGATAAAGATGCCTGTGTTAAAAAGGGCAGAGTTGGTCTCATACAAGGGTGGCAAAAAGTAAAATGAAATCACACTTCAAAGGCTAATTGTATAACCCAACTTTATCCTTCTACTGCAGTATCTTTTAAAGATAATGCCTTTAATATTTTCAGTCTTTATATCTTTAAATAATTTAATTTTTATGCATCATGCATGGCTTCTGGAATCAATTAAAATTATTCACAGTATAGTCTGCATCAGCCCTTTTTAACCTCTGAAAACTTGCTTCAAGCTGTTTGCCCCTGCTACAAATTAAAATATCAAATTTTTTTTTCTAGTTTCTAACAAGATCTTACTCCTATGTTGTAAAATGCTCACAAGAAGCAATAGGATACATAGAATTCTAGAACTAGAACACTGGGATTTAGGTGTTCTCCTGAGATGTCTGGGGCAAACCTTGCATGCACAGATCTAACATAAGCCTGAGATACCAACCTCTCAGTGAGGACAGCAGCCAAATTCACACTGACAGGCAGCACTGAGCTACCCCTTCAATTGTCATGTTAAATAAAAGTATCATGCCAACATTGCAACTGTTTCTTTTCCCCTTTCACGTTTAATTTCCTATATCCTTCTTGAATTTTTTTCCAAAACTAAATTGTATTTCCAGTCTAAGTACCCTGAACTAAATATTCAAGGCATCTATGCACAGTCATTGCTTCAATTTTAACTACATTTTAGAAGTTGCAACACTTCAGCTGCCAGTTTTCAGGCCAGCTGGCAATACTGCAAAAGAACATACAGCTAAATGCATAAACAGATTTTTATAAATATGACCCCTCAAAATCAGACTGCCTGTAAAAAGCTCTGCTGTTTTCAGGGCTGTGCAGTTCCACTTTGAAACTACAACAATGCAGCCAACACAACCTGATTTTACAAGTCAGCAGCAAGGAAGGTCATGTTTAAGCATAAAGCCTGAATTATGTTCCCCTGAAGATGGGATGCTATCCTAAGGTCACTGCAACAATGGCAATTGGTAACCAGTTCTAAGATGAACTATTTGCATTCCCACTTATCAATTATAGTCAAGGTATTGACAATCCTTTCACTAAAAACAATTTCTTACTTTGCATCTTTTCATGCTGTTGCTTTGGATTATGGTGAGGTTCCCCCCTGCCCGTCCACGGGCAAGATATGTATATTTAAATATTTGTTAGTTAAATTGTTCTTACAGGATAGTATTTTATGATTTATGCACAATATACAAGGAAACTTAAGCCACCATTGGTTAGATCAGATCAGCTGCAGTGATAGCAGAACTCTCACTAGCATTACACCATGAGGAACCCAGTCACACCTGACACTTTTGAGCCCAATAATCTCCCAATCCAGTACAGAGAGGAAACTGCAGTTGTGCTTTCACATTCAGTGGTCAGCATTCCTGGACTAAGTGCTGTCTTCCTTCACTTTCCCATTCCTCCCTCATTTCTAGCCCTTTTTCAGCTACTTGCAGGGGTATGTGCATTTGCAAGTCATTTTTCACCCCTTTCAGATCCCCAATCCAATTTATGGAGTCGTTGTACACACAGTAACACTGAAACAAGGCAGGAGAGGCTCTGAAGAGTTGGATGTGGGTTTACCAAGCCATAGCTGAGGTTCTGCCCAGGACAGCTGATCAATTTATGCCTTGTCAAACTCAAAAGCTGATCACTTTTTTACTAGACACTTGCAAAATAATAGACCCAGGATTATTAAATATTACTCCCATTAAATGATTTTCCTTTGAGATAAATCACATTTACTTGTCCTTATTTAACAGTCAGCTAGAATCTGTTATACAGAACTTTCAAGTGGTCTATTTGCATATTTATCAGTTTCAATTAGCAGCATGAAAAGACCTGTGCCCTAAGATAATAAAATGTGCCTGATCTTGTCTCTCTAAATCTCAGACTTGAGCATATCTTTCCACTAAAAAAAAAATAAGCAGCAGCAGAACTCAAATGATAATGCAGATTTGTCAAATGCTAATAACAGCATTAAAAAACAATTTTCCAAAACTACAGGGGTTTGTGCTGTTTTACCAATTACAAACAAAATGTTCAAATTTTAAACTTGATCTTACACCTTTCACTTAAACTGCAATGTATAATGGTCAATATAAATACCTTCTACATACCTGTTGTACTGCAAATGCTTTTTTAAATTTTTACTTAGAAAGTCCTTGTAAAAGTCAGCCATTTCTTCTGCATTCAGTGTTGCTTTCTGACCTGAAAATAGGTTTTGGTGTAACAAAGTCAAGGCAATTCTTTGGATCAAAACACTGGGTTCAGATGCTAGGTCTAACTCCTTGCTCCTACAAGCTTTCTGTGGAAACCTGGACAAGTTAATATGTCTATCTTTCAACCTTTTCAAACTTATCCAGAGAGCACAGCAGATTAAAAATACTGATCATCTTGAAGCTGGCATAGTTCTTAAACCCCTATTACTTGTGGAAGTAATAAAGTTTATCAGCTCTTAGACTATTTAGGGAACCAGTGAACCCCTATGAAAATGTGCGGCGGTCTAGGAGTATCTATCCTTTGAATAAAATAATTTCTCACAGGGCTGAAGCCTAAAGAGTACCAATAAGAGCATTTAGTAACTTAATTTCCCCCCCTAAAGCAAGTCCATAAATCTCAAAAGAACACTATCCACAATTGACATGGTATTTTCAGATTTAATTCTTTTTCTATTACTGTTAATAAATTTCAAATAACTTCAGGCAAAAAGTTTATGTTCTGAGATGTCAGACTTCCAAACAATCTAGTAGGCAATTATTTTGAGAAGAAGCAAATACAAAAGATGATTTTGAATATGTCACCCATAACCACAATATAAAAGGTCCAGGAAGACCTGTGGCTACAGCACAAGATGTCTAACCTTGAGAACCAGCAAATATTCTCAGCTCTACCAGACAATTCCTACACAACCCTTCTGGCACAAAATGTCCCTAAAATGACAGTCAAATCTCAATGCCCCAGGGAACATGGGTATTATGAGGGAAATGGAATTGCAATATTCAACTTGTTACTGTTCCAAAATGCATTTTAAGGCTCTTGAGATTGACCACAGAAATGTAAATTATTGAGTGGTTCTATTTGTCACTATTTAAAAACCTAATATACCACAATGTATTAACATACTATGGGATAAATTAACTACAAAACCATTTGGAGGCTGCCAGCTTACTACTTACAGTTAATTTGTTTCTTCATACTGGTATCAGCAAAACTGATTCATTACATAGGAAAGTAAGTTTCATTCCAACTGTTCGTGTATATTTTTATTTTTACAAGCATTCACAGCTGTATTATAGAATAGCTGACCAAAGGCATGCAGTTGATATAGATTTATTTTTAATGGAAGTATGTGGTCACTCTCTTTCACTTCTAGAGTATAAAAGCAAGACAAAAAACCCCAACAAAACAGCAATATAAAATAAGTGGTTTTGAAACAACATAGATCTTAATTAAAATTACTTCTCAAGCACACACTGACCACCAGAATACAAACAGAAAAGAAAAATAATGGTCTGTGACATACAGAACGTCAGAGCAGATGCTTCACTGAACTCAAGCAGATCATTATTCTGTGAACAAAGTGTTCAACCTCATACTAGAATGCCCAATGCTCTATTATTATGAAGGCATTTTGTTTTCATTTTCACACAATGAATTAGAGGGACAACTATTTTATAGCAACTGTACCCAGGCAGAGACAGGCAGATAGCAGCTGCCATCTCCCCAGAAGCTGCCTTACTCTCCCTCAAAGAAAAATATGGTATTCATTGGACATACCATGGACCTGAAGCCAAAGACTGCGAATTTATCCACCCAACCATAACATGCACTTGAGGCAAATGCTCTTTATGTTTATCTCAGCCAGCTCACGGATTAGGAGGTGTGAAAGTAATAAGTCCCTTCCTCCTCAGGCTATACAATTATTATATTGCTGGGCTAGGATTTCAGCACATTCCCTCTGGCTGAGGGGGAAGAATTAGGGGGTGAACAGTTCAACAGATGATCTGACCCTCACATGCACGTCTCTGAAAAGCTCCTCGTCTCTTTTATTAACACACTCCTGAAAACACTTCTAAATCCTACCCCTAAGATTTACTTGTGACAGAACACAAAGAGCATAAACTAACAAAACTGAAAGTTAAGCAGAATTCAGAATGCGTCCTAAACTATTAACAAAGATCTCACTAACCTGATTCATCTCTCATTTCCAGACCCTTGGCTTTCAGTCTTGAATAAATAAATTCTTCTTTTTCCTAAAACATGTTTTTCCACATTAGAATGGGATGTAGTCAGTCCTTGAAGTTAACCATTGTTTTTAATTACATAGCAATGTGGTGTTCAACACCCTTTGAAATAACTAGCAATACTCGTTATACTTGGACGTGTCAACTAAACACTCTTCTTAGTCCAGTGAGTTAGTTAAACTGGTCACTTAGATCCTGTTACCTGCATGCATCAATTAATTCATGCAAGTGTCCTACTGATACTTATAAAACTGATTTGTGGAGTAAAGCTACAGCCAAACTTCAGTATTGTTTGACAGAAGTCAAACTTTCAGTTTATAAAACAAACTATTGAAATGTGCTGTACTGTATAACTGAGATTTTGAGCATAGAGGAAAACATGCAGCCTCAAAAATTAAAATTATTTAGATGGAAGCACAATAATAATTTGTGTGTGATTTTACAGACTTAAAAAGAGTTCTGTAGAATTAAAAAAAACAAACTTCATTTTTTTTCTGGGATCTTTGGAAGTTTTGAGAGGATATGATGTTCAACAACATAAAACAATGGTGAACTACTGAACTGTTACTGTTCTTCCAAAAAATGCCACATTGGCTGGGAGACGCTAAAATCAGGAAAGACAGACTCACTTTAGCCTTGCTGGGATATGCTGCCAGTGAAATGGGACATATCATTGACCCTCATTTAGTCTTGGTAATTACACCAAATTTCTCACTTATGACAAGAGAAAAACCAGCCATGAAATCATTTTCAACATCTGCTCTACTCACAGACAGGTCCTGCACGTAGAGCAGCCACAACTTTATGCTTTCAGTGCAGGCCAGGAAAAAAGCAAATACTCTATACCACTAGGCAGCAATAAACCACGTGGGAATTTTAGTTTTGTGCATCATTTAAATAAATGAACGACAAAACCGTCATTTCCTCCGTGACCCCGAGCGCATTAACAGCGGGCAGAACCGAGCCCCAGCTCGGGGAGGCCGAGCCTCTCGATTCCGGGCAGGCAGGGGGAGCAGCAGCGGTGCGAGGCCGCGCTCACCTGGCGGAAGGCGCGGTTGTGCCGTGCCCAGAAGCGCTGGTTGCTGGCCTGGGCCTCCTGGCGCGCCTCCCGCAGCCGCCGCTCCAGCGCCGACTCCTCGGGGGGCGCGTAGAAGATGACGGGGCGCAGGTTGGAGTGCTTGTCCGGGGGCCCGATCCAGTCGCTGTGCGAGTGCGCGGGGGGGCGGAAACCCAGGCCCTGCCAAACACAGACACAACTTCTGAAGAGCCTCTCAATTTGGAATAAATTCCCAAACGCCACGGAACCTTAAAGCACGAAAGCATAGCAAGTTCAGAAATGAAGCACGCTTATTTACAGTGACCAAAACCAATGGCGTACATTTACAATTTACTTTTACTTACAAATGCACTACAGAGAAGCCACCTTTAACTGTTTTACCATGGGAATGACTCATGAGGTATTTTTTAATCAACTTTTTTTTTGTTTTCATTTTTCCACCACTGATACTGTGTTAAAATATTTCACGGAGAGAACTAGCAAGTATCCCAGGTTTTTGCGGCGCTGATCTCTGCCCTCTGGTGATCAGTGACAGCACCCGAGGGAACAGCATGAAGCTGTGTCAGGGGAAGTTTAGGCTGGATATTAATGGCTCTTCACCCAGAGGTGACGGTCACTGGAACAGACTCCCCAAGGATGGGCTCACGGCCCCAGGCGTGACAAGCTCAAGGAGCTTCTGGACAACTCTCTCAGTGGTGGGATTCTTAGGGCTGTTCTGTGCAGGGCCAAGAATCGGATTTCAGTGATCCTTGCGGGGACCTTGAAACTCATCACATTTTATAATTCTATGATTCTAAGTTTTCCTCAGCCCGGCGTTCTCCCTGCATCCCTGTGCCCACACACAGGCGTGTGCCTGCCCCAGCCGGGTTCGGAACACCTGGCGTTAGATAACAGCCCGGACCTCAGCGCCCCTCCAACAACCAACACCGGAGGCCTCGACAAACACATCAAAAATCAGAGGCCGCGGGGATCGCGGTTTGCTGCCGGCCGCCCCCGCCCCGCCGGCGTTACCGGGAGGNCCGGGCCGGGCAGCGAGTCCTCGCCGGGCGGCGGGTGAGTGAGTGAGTGACTGGGGCGGGTCGCGGGCGCCGCGCGGGTTCGCTGCGCGGCCGGTGGGGACGAGCCTCACGCAGGTGCCTCGGCGGTGGCCCGGTGTCATTTCCTCTTCGCGCTGCGCCGGGCCCCACCGCGGGGGAGGCGGGAGGCTGCGGCCATGGAGGGGGCGACGCGTCCTAAAAGGCAGCAAGGTATGTGCGGGGACGGAGCGCTGCCCCGCGGTTGTGGCGCCCGAGGCGGTCGGGTTCGGCCGCTGTTCTCCCCTGGGCTGCGGGTGCCCTGTTTGTTCTGCGGCGGCTTCAGCTGCAGAGCCGGTGGGGAAGGCAGGGCGGCAGGCTGGGGGTGAACAGCCGTGTGGCAACTACAGCGTCGCCCCTGTGGCCCGACCGGGAGAAAGGTGTAAAAAAAATTAAAGGGTTGTGAAATACCGGCCAAGCGGTTTATTCGTATTGGTGAAGATACTTAAAATAGCTGTAACGCTGAAGTGCTTCAGAATGTAAAAGTTGCAGTGTGTGCTCGTGTAGCACTTAAGCAAGTCTTGTTATCGTTTTCCTTGTAGTTCGTCTGAAGCTGGACCAGGGAAGAGGAATGGATATGGGTAACCAACACCCATCCATAAAACGGTTACATGAAATACAGAAAGAAGTCAAAGAGATTGAACAGCAAGTGGCTGTCTTCAGCGGTCTGTCTAG
The DNA here is from genome assembly GCA_013400635.1 of Hypocryptadius cinnamomeus. Taxonomy (NCBI): domain Eukaryota; kingdom Metazoa; phylum Chordata; class Aves; order Passeriformes; family Zosteropidae; genus Hypocryptadius; species Hypocryptadius cinnamomeus. The sequence goes on along the minus strand of VYZP01015084.1, from coordinate 57,277 downwards.
CGACCGAGATTACAAGAAATTGGAAAGAAACCTTACGAAACAGCTTTTTGAGATAGATTCTGTAGACACCGAAGGGAAGGGGGATATTCAGCAAGCCCGAAAGCGAGCTGCCCAGGAAACTGAGAGGCTGCTGAAGGAACTGGAACAAAATGCAAACCATCCGCGCAGACTGGAAATAGAGGCTTTATTCAAGGAGGCACAGTCACTTGTGGAACGCGAGATCACACCTTTTTACGAAGGAGGAAACTGTATAAGTGATGAATTTGAAGAAGGAATTCAGGACATTGTGCTGAGGCTTACCCAGGTGAAAACTGGAGGGAAAGTTTCTCTACGCAAAGCAAGATACCGCACTCTGACAAAGATATGTGCTGTCCAGGAGATTATAGAGAGTGGTGTAAAGAAACAGCTGTCCCTGCCACTCTCTAATGATGCTCATCCTTCTGTCTCCAAAATTAACTCTGTAATGTGTGAGGTGAACAAAGCCAGAGGAACTCTCATTGCGCTTCTAATGGGAGTGAGTAGTAATGATACCTGCAGGCATCTGTCCTGTGTGCTCACAGGCCTCATTGCTGATTTGGATGCTTTAGATGTCTGTGGTCACACGGAAATAAGAAACTACAGAAAGGAAGTAGTAGAAGAGATCAATAAATTGCAGAAATACCTGGACTTGGATGAAGAAGCGAATTCTACTCATGCTTATGATTTGGCAAAAAATCAGTCTATTCTAAAAATAGAAGAGATCCGTAAGAAGATGAAAGAAGTTCATTCCTTACTTCTAAAAACAGAGAATGCCTCTGATTTGTATCTGGGATCCAAAGCAGAGTTGCAGGGACTAATTGCCCACCTAGATGAAGTGAGTCCAGGAAAAAATCCTTGTATTAGAGAGGCCAGGAGAAGAGCAGTAATTGAAGTTCAGACTCTTATAACGTATATTGATTTGAAGGAAGCGCTGGAAAAAAGGCAAATGTATCCAGAGCAAACTGCTGTTGAACATCAGTCCCATAAAGCAGTTTGGACTGTACTCGGAAACTTGTCTCAAATTCAGAAAGAGGTGATTTCATTTGATGGGAACAGAACAGATAAAAATTACATGAGACTGGAAGAACTTCTTACAAAACAACTTCTAGCCCTGGATGCTGTTGATCCACAAGGTGACGAGCGGTGTAAGGCTGCCAGGAAGCAGGCAGTAAAGCTTGCACAGAATATTCTTTACTATCTGGACATGAAAACAGATGAATGGGAATACTGAAACAGCTATGGCCTGACACAGAAGGACGTTTTTCCCTCTGGCACTTTATGAAGATCATTGGCAGCACATAATAAAGTATTCTGTGCTTGCTGAAATCATGGAAATTGCATAAGCAGTTGACTTGGCTATATGTCTGCTATCCCACGCAGTCACCCACTTGCCATGGCAACTGTCAGTACACCATCAGCAATTCTGGTCACTGATATAGGCAAAGAAGTGCAATTCTCTGAAGGAATAGCTTAATACTTGATCAAATAGCTTCTTTTTTTTTTCTTCTCTTTTTCTTTCTTGTTTTTATTTCAATAGCCTTGTGCAATGTTCAGTGAATGCAGGTTTTTCAAAGACACAGAAACTTCCTTATGGTACAATACTGGCAAAACTATTTAAGGAGACTGAACATGAAAATTAGTATTCAGGCATGAGGCTCCATCCAGCAACTTCACAGCAGTCTGGATGTACTGTTAATGTGCTGTCATGACATAAAGTACTAAGGACAAAAAGCCTGCTGGCTTTTGGATTGTACTTGATTTATTCCATCCATCATACCATCTAGATATCTCAGTTAATGGAGCTATAATGCCAGCTGCAAATCAGCATTTACATAGGCAAAGCCAATTATGTCAATTTTTGTAATACCTGAGCCCTTTGATTTGCAAAACCAGGTCTTTTGTTGGTGGAAATTCTTTCAAGTTTTTGCTTTAAGGTACTGAGGCTTGGAGAGGAAAATCTGTACGTTTATACCAAACAGATAAAGGGGATTTTGGGGATTTCAAACTGCCATCCATAAACCCTTGAAAACTGCACTGAACTTTATTAGTGGCTGCTTAGGTGTCTTTTTAAACTCTACTGTTGCATCTGGTTTTCACGTTTGACGAAAACATAAACAGACTTCACTTTGAAGTGAAATGTGCATTTTGGAATTATTTTTGTAAAATTAGGTAGCCAGTTATAAAGATGTCCCTAATGATGTAAGTGTGTGCTACATGGTCAGGTGTGGCTTCAGGCATGTCTTGGAAGGACTTGTGGCAAACGTCTCTCTTTGCAACTCATTCACTTGTTTTAGAAGCTTCCTAAATAAGCTTGCTCCTACTGTTGTATGCACCTTCCTTTTTATTTGTGGCTGCTAGTGCCAATCACATTTCTACTATAGCATGTTTTTTGGCATTTTTTGAAAGCATGGCATTAAAATGATTTGAGTATATATAGATATATATAAAGAATATAGATCTATATAAAGATATATTCAATTGTGGATAATTTGCACTCAGTTCTTTCAGGATGAACTAAGGAATTAGTGTTCTATAGATGATGATTTGCACCACTTTAAGGAGTAAAAACCGTTTCAGATGTTACAATAAATATTTTTAAGATCTATTTTTGACTGATTAGAGAAGACAGTACTGTCTGTGAGAGACAAGTGCCTTTATGACACTGCTGACTTGCACCGTCATATGTAGATATAGGAACTCTTTACTGGCAGCTTGATACATTTGTAATCTTTGCAAACTGGATTTTTCAGGTATATATCTAATTCTGCTGTAGTATATGTCAAGCTAACATAATACAATAGGTGACAGTTGCCCTACGGAGTCCTGAGAATGAGTATCAAATTTGGGAAATACGTATTCTGCTTAAAAACTAAATCATTGGTGTGGAGGTGGGGGACTTTGGGCAGGTCTTCTGTGCCTATTGCTACAAGAATAATATGTTTGTTCATAACGTACTATGAGCTGTTGATTGAAGGCTGCATACCTTCAGAGTGTGAATAGATTTTGTTTGTGATTGTGCAGGTGATTGCTTTGCAAATCTGCTTGCCAAAACCGACGTAATTGAGTGCAGTGCCTAAGGCACAATTTGGCAATGACAGAATGTTTGTTGGAGGATTCTTCCTGCTCCTTCAGAGACACAACCCCATGGAATTTAACATTCCTTCACTAAGAAAAAAATCCCCTAATTAAAATTCCAATCTCTGTTTGAATATTATGTGGCTAACACAGAATATTAATAGTGTTATACACCTGAATTATTTTACTCATTTCAAGCTCTCTACATGTTTGAATTGCAACTTGTGATTTGCACTTACATTTTTAGGAGAGATAAGGATTTGATATTGTAATGATATTAATAATTTTTCTTTAGTATTACTGTCGGGTCTGCAGTGGTTACTTGTAGTTTGTTTAAACAATTTAGTGTCTGTGTTCCCTGGCAGATACGTGTAGTTTTATAAGCGTTTGAGCCTCTTACATAAAAATCAGTAAGTATAGTTATCAGATCTGTTCTATTTTAAATATGTCTTTTAGTTTTCCTGAATGGATTGTTATGCCTGCACCTCTAAGAATGCAAATGTGTAAGGATAGTGTAATTTGACTGAGTAGAGTCCAGTAGCAAGATATTATGTGGATTAAGCTTTTTTTCTTTGTTCTGTACTCTGATAAATTGACTGTTTAAATTTTGTGGTAAAATCCTCATCTGGAATGGGTTTAATTCACAGTTTTTGCATGAATGAAAGTAATAAAATATGTGTGCTTAACAACAAAAAAAAAAAAAGCCAAAACAAAAAAATCCCAAAAAAAGAAATGCACAGGTTTCTCAAAAATTTGCTTTTACGCTGAAGAATGTAATTTCTCTGTTTTTCATATCCAAAGATTGAGAGAGGCACAACTTTTCTTTCCAATACAGCAGGCTAAAATAATCAACAAAATGTAAATGGACCAAATGGCAAAAGCCTGCATTTTAGTGCTATACTAAAATAGAATAACTTTTCTGTGTGCTGCGTTATGTACCTTACAGCAAAATAATCGAGTGGATATTCTGGGGGAGAGGTAATCCTGCATCGTGTTTCCTATTTGTTAACCAAATTTCTTTTTAAACTAGTTTTCTTTAGTTACTTCAGTATTTATTTTTTGTTGTTTGCCACTCAGTGATTTTTCTGTGATTTTTCTGGATTTCTGTATCACAGAAATCCAAATCTTT
>VYZP01015084.1:22181-50562 GCA_013400635.1 Hypocryptadius cinnamomeus | reverse complement strand
GTGCTACATGGTCAGGTGTGGCTTCAGGCATGTCTTGGAAGGACTTGTGGCAAACGTCTCTCTTTGCAACTCATTCACTTGTTTTAGAAGCTTCCTAAATAAGCTTGCTCCTACTGTTGTATGCACCTTCCTTTTTATTTGTGGCTGCTAGTGCCAATCACATTTCTACTATAGCATGTTTTTTGGCATTTTTTGAAAGCATGGCATTAAAATGATTTGAGTATATATAGATATATATAAAGAATATAGATCTATATAAAGATATATTCAATTGTGGATAATTTGCACTCAGTTCTTTCAGGATGAACTAAGGAATTAGTGTTCTATAGATGATGATTTGCACCACTTTAAGGAGTAAAAACCGTTTCAGATGTTACAATAAATATTTTTAAGATCTATTTTTGACTGATTAGAGAAGACAGTACTGTCTGTGAGAGACAAGTGCCTTTATGACACTGCTGACTTGCACCGTCATATGTAGATATAGGAACTCTTTACTGGCAGCTTGATACATTTGTAATCTTTGCAAACTGGATTTTTCAGGTATATATCTAATTCTGCTGTAGTATATGTCAAGCTAACATAATACAATAGGTGACAGTTGCCCTACGGAGTCCTGAGAATGAGTATCAAATTTGGGAAATACGTATTCTGCTTAAAAACTAAATCATTGGTGTGGAGGTGGGGGACTTTGGGCAGGTCTTCTGTGCCTATTGCTACAAGAATAATATGTTTGTTCATAACGTACTATGAGCTGTTGATTGAAGGCTGCATACCTTCAGAGTGTGAATAGATTTTGTTTGTGATTGTGCAGGTGATTGCTTTGCAAATCTGCTTGCCAAAACCGACGTAATTGAGTGCAGTGCCTAAGGCACAATTTGGCAATGACAGAATGTTTGTTGGAGGATTCTTCCTGCTCCTTCAGAGACACAACCCCATGGAATTTAACATTCCTTCACTAAGAAAAAAATCCCCTAATTAAAATTCCAATCTCTGTTTGAATATTATGTGGCTAACACAGAATATTAATAGTGTTATACACCTGAATTATTTTACTCATTTCAAGCTCTCTACATGTTTGAATTGCAACTTGTGATTTGCACTTACATTTTTAGGAGAGATAAGGATTTGATATTGTAATGATATTAATAATTTTTCTTTAGTATTACTGTCGGGTCTGCAGTGGTTACTTGTAGTTTGTTTAAACAATTTAGTGTCTGTGTTCCCTGGCAGATACGTGTAGTTTTATAAGCGTTTGAGCCTCTTACATAAAAATCAGTAAGTATAGTTATCAGATCTGTTCTATTTTAAATATGTCTTTTAGTTTTCCTGAATGGATTGTTATGCCTGCACCTCTAAGAATGCAAATGTGTAAGGATAGTGTAATTTGACTGAGTAGAGTCCAGTAGCAAGATATTATGTGGATTAAGCTTTTTTTCTTTGTTCTGTACTCTGATAAATTGACTGTTTAAATTTTGTGGTAAAATCCTCATCTGGAATGGGTTTAATTCACAGTTTTTGCATGAATGAAAGTAATAAAATATGTGTGCTTAACAACAAAAAAAAAAAAAGCCAAAACAAAAAAATCCCAAAAAAAGAAATGCACAGGTTTCTCAAAAATTTGCTTTTACGCTGAAGAATGTAATTTCTCTGTTTTTCATATCCAAAGATTGAGAGAGGCACAACTTTTCTTTCCAATACAGCAGGCTAAAATAATCAACAAAATGTAAATGGACCAAATGGCAAAAGCCTGCATTTTAGTGCTATACTAAAATAGAATAACTTTTCTGTGTGCTGCGTTATGTACCTTACAGCAAAATAATCGAGTGGATATTCTGGGGGAGAGGTAATCCTGCATCGTGTTTCCTATTTGTTAACCAAATTTCTTTTTAAACTAGTTTTCTTTAGTTACTTCAGTATTTATTTTTTGTTGTTTGCCACTCAGTGATTTTTCTGTGATTTTTCTGGATTTCTGTATCACAGAAATCCAAATCTTTGGAGAAGATTTTTGTTAAGTACAATTCTTACCTTTTAAACTTAACAGAAGTCAGTGTCTGTGCTCCTAATGGTGTACCTGTCTTCAGTTATTGCTATGTAGGAGTTGACATTTGTGTTCACAGATCCAAGATTAAATATTGCAGTGTTAAATTCTTGATTATTAATACAAATACATTACCGCTTTTACTAGGTATTCATTTGAATGTTACGCCCTGATGCCTTTCTCTGTTTATTTTTGAATGTGAGTTATCAGAATGTAAATTATTTTTGTCTTAGAGCAAGTGTTTTTATTAAGCATACAGACATAAAACTCTTTCCCCCCCCCCCCTTCTTTAAAAGTTTGCTTTTTCACTGCTGTATTGATTAAAATAAAGTTCTTTGTGTGGATACCACTCCTACTTGCTAAATCTGGTGCCTGTTGGTTTTCTCTGCATTCCTCAGCAGCAGCTTTGCACCCTCCAGGGCTGCACTTGGCTGCTCACTGCAGCAGTGCTCGTGGCAGTGTGCAGATCTTGCCACTTTGCTGTTGGAGGATGCTGCCTGAGCAGATGAGCTGGCGAAACTGATGGCGTGATTCTCTTCCTGCAAAGTCAGCGTGGATCCCAGAGCCTTTAGCAGGAGCTCAGCTGAGCTGGTGTTAGGCTGTGCACATGAGGCAGGTTCCCTGATTGTTCTGCTGGCTCCCTGTGTTTTTTGGAGATGCAGTGAGCCGTGTTACTGGCTTGCTGCTGATGGAAATTGGGAATTCTCCTTCTGCCCAGAAAGCTTTGTGCAGTTTCTGCTGCTTGGCCAACTCCGGTGAGCTGATTCAATCCAATAAAATGGGAGAAAACAAACAACAAAAATGGAGGAGAGGGTTTAATGAGCCAAACTGGCTTTTAGAAATGCCAGGGGTGGGCCAGGGCTACTGTGAAATAAAGGGGTGGGTGGTGCAGCCATGGGCTAGGGAGCAAATGGTAAGAATTTTGGTAGCAGCAAGTCATTAGATCAACTTGCATCGTTAAATAACTGAAGGAGGAAGAAGGAAAGGTGTCAACTATCGACTCCTACAAAGAAGTAGGAATTTTCTGCTGCACTAATGGGATATGATGAAGGCAATACGAATGAATCATGTATGGAAAATAAACCAGTAGCTTTCAACTGCACTTTCATGATCGTGTCACAAGTGATCATAGAATCCTTATAGAATCGGTAAGGTTGGAAAAGACTGCCAAGGTCTGGTTTTGGATCTTTGTACAAAGCACAATCATGTCAAAGTACTACACAGGCTCTGGAAAAGCCTTACCCAGAAAATACTGGATAAGAGCAGGTTTTAAGGCTGAATGTTCCCATAGGTAACGACTTCACTGAATCTTTTTTCCCTTTTAACAATAGAGCTTATTTGAAGGAAATATATTCTTCAAAGACCAGTAAATCCTCTGGACCGTGGCTCTAGATGTTGCTCAGCCAGCTGCTGACCAGTTTGTCTTGATTGCCTGTTTACTTGTCAAAGAGAATTAACCTTGTAAGGATATTTTTGTGTGTGTTTTGATGCCTGAAATGGTTCAACTGGAAAAACACCATATTTTATTATATTATTATATTTATATATTATTATATTTATTTTAGGTGTATCCTCTCCTTTGGAGAATTCTCAGCTGAGAATTTAAGGAGTGGAAGGACATTAGTATTGAGCTCATGGATTGAAGGCCTGAGGGTTCAAGCTGGCTGCCAGCAGGAAACATTTAAATGGCAGGATCCAGGAAAACATTCCTGCTGGAGGAAACTGCTAGCAGAGACATGACCAAATGTTTTTCTGAGCTCTGTGTCTGTTCCTCTGCTGCTGCTGAGCTTTCATTGAGAAAGCGGAATCTTAGGGGAATATTCCCTGAAATACTCTCGGGCTTTTTGTTTTAGATTAAACTCAGTAATTATGTTTAAAGCTTTTGCTGAGCTATGGTGGGGCTGACCTGGGTATCATTCTGGTTTGCTACATGGAACAATGATGTCCACAATGCTTTCAGTTATACAGGTAGGTAGGCATGTAAGTGTCAGCTAAAAGCTGGTCATTAACTGAAGAAGCTGAGAATGAGCTGTGCTTTTGTTGAAGGCTTTGCACAACACTTACCCATTCTCTACACAGCGCTTGGTTCTGGGGACTGCCAAACACAGATGATTGCATGAGTTACACTGCTTGACAGCTCAAAAAATAATGAGGACCTTTTCTAAGTCTGCAAACTCTTCCTACAGGACATAAATTGTTGCAGAGTTTGCCATTAGAAATGGAAAAGTACAATGAGTTTCTTAATTGGGCCATTTCTCCTCAATTAGTTTTGCCAGACAAACTTCTGTGCCACAGGAGCTCCTTGTGAAACCTGTATTTCAGGCAGCTATCAAAAGCATCTCATGAGGGAGGAAACACCATGATGCAGGGCAACATCCTTAGTAAGGTCCAGAACACGTATCCCAAACCAATCTGTGACCGTGGCCACCAAGAGTCCAAACCAAAGAAGCAGAGAGACAAGAAAGGCTGGAGGAAAACAATACTAAGAACTAGTATAATTGTAAGGTTTGACCAACTTAATTTCGTTTTATGACAAGAAAAGCAAGCAAAGCAAAGCTCCCTTTTGGCTTGGTGCAGCTGCACCTTGTCTACACCCTGCAGTTCCACATTGTTTTCCAGCCTATGTCACCCTAAGTGCCCCCCCGGGGCACGATGTAGCTGATGGGGGTTAGCCTTGGAGTGCCCTCGGGCAAGAGGGTGCCACCCATCTCCAGGGATACCACAATTACCTTCATTCTCTCTGAAATGTGTGGTCGTGGCAACTCCTAGCACACAGAATATCAGCGTGGCTTGCATAAGGCAGTGTGCAACATGAAGGTTAAACCCTGTAATAAACTAGTAATTGGAAGGGGTTGTGTAATAACTGCCAGCGAGTCTGAGTAAGATATCTGCTGTGTGTTTATGCTGAATTTATTAGTTTTTCAGGGAAAATTCTTTGTAACGTTTTATTCAAATCAGCCTGGAGCCTGTGATCAAGTGTCTCTTACCTTCCAGATGCCCCATGTTAATACCACATGAAAAGGAGGTTTGAAGAGCTCCATCGTCAATGGATATTTGTGAATGGCCTCTGCTCACTTTCAGACATGCAGTAAAACCCAGATTTTCCAAAACACTCAGCATCCAAAGTTCCCACCGTGACAAGTAAGGGCATGTTTCGAAAAGGAGCCCATCCACACACCCAAACACTGTCATTTCTTGTCACAGACAACCACAGGATCATCCCTGCAGCTAATCAAGAAGCCACTTAAAATGGCTTTGCCTCATTTCTCCAGTGAAAGGTTGTTCCAAAGCATCATTGCTGTGAGGACTGAGTAACCTTCTAATTTCCAGCATAAACATATTCATGAGAAGCTTTTCATCTCCCCTAGCGTGTAGTCTGCAATATATTTATAGGCCACAGCTGAATTGCCTCTCAGCTCTGGATTTGCTTGGCTACCAAGGAAATACACCCAAACAGGCTGAGCTCCTTTGAAAATCTCTATTCTCTGAATCCAAAACAAATCACAAGTAGCACTTTGCAATTTTTTCAGCAGTTTTTCCAGTTCTGACAAAAACTTCCAACTTGGAGTCCATACATGTACTCTGCTGGATGTATTGTTTCAAAGGAAATAGAAAAGAAATTTTAATATTAGCTCTGTAGCACTGCAATTGTGAATTACCTATTTCCAGTACTTTCTTCATGGCATTGTCTTCATGCCTAGCTTGCTTTGCCATTTGAATATTCTAGCAATTGATAGTTTTGAGTGCAGAAGAGGATTAGAAACATTTTCTACCTCTGCTATGTTGGAGTGGTTTTGCATCAATAGTAGGTGTGTTGTTGTTTGAAGGAACTATGTGTGAGTGTTTTTTATATCAGAACCTCTCACTGACCATTTCATTCGACTGGAAGTGTGAGTTTACTTCGGCAAGTGCAATAGATTAAATTGATTAAAAGATTCTTCGGGGAAAGTCCACTCCAATTCATGGCAAAGGTCTTTGAAATCATCAGTTAGAACAGGACACTGCTTAGTAAGTGTGGCCATTGTGTAGAAGAATTATTTACATTGCTGTCATGTAGATATGTTCAAATTTTCTTTATGAAGAGTACTAAAATCTTAAGAAAAATATCTAATAAGCTCAAAAACATCTTACTGCGCATATATACACAAGTGGACATTCATATGAGTTGTACACTGTGGTTTTCAACCTTCTTCAAGTTATAAACTCCAAAAATACATGTGGCTAATTAAAATCTGCTGACCATTGTTGCCTTTTAGGAACTTCTAAAAGTGCCAGGGATCATTAAGAGTCTGCAGAGTACTAGCTGGAAAGATTACTGACATGCAGTAAAGCCAGTGGCTGTTTCAGAAAGCCTTGGAACAGCCTCATTTCAACTCAGTGTTTTGGAACATTTCTCAGCATCCCTCTTTTCAAAGCAGAAGCCAATTTATTGTCTCCTTTGTTTCTGAAGAGCTATTGTGTTTCTGCTGTATTTGTCTCTGTCTTTTCATTTATAACCATTAATTCAGTTTTGTGGCAAATTTCATCATATCTGGTCCATCTTGTTCTTCCTAAGCATGAGTTTCTTCCCAAGTTACTAATTATTTTGTGGGCATTGTTTCTACCACTTCACTGATGGCTGAGTTATTTCTCTGTCCTGGTGCAAATCTCACAGCTGACATTTAGGGTGCATTTCTTTGGAAAAGATAAATTTTCCTCACTTGGTCAGACCTGGAGACACTGAAAAAGTACATGTTCTCCACATGAGTTACTGTGTTATGGATCTCTGGGACTCAGGTCCTGGGAGTTGAGAAGAAGCTGTTTGAGATACAAGGCAGCTGGGAGGATTTTAATGAGCTTCATTGCTTGTACAGAAAAAGAGAATGTTAGGAGGTTGCAGCAACAAATGAGAAACTGTGAGGAGGTAGAAGAACAGCCAACAAGGTGACTGAAAATACTAATATTGCTGATATACTCAGCTGATGGAAGGTAGGAGACAAAATGGAGAATGGCATGGGGCTCCAGGAGGCAGCATGACAGCAGGGCAGGGCAGGTCCTGAGACAAAATCCAGGCTCTGCCAGGATTCCAGATCAAAAGGCAAGGCTGGTGCTAAAGCAGGTCTGAGGTAGGCCAGGAACACAGCCAGAGGGTTGGGGTCAGGGTGCCAGCTCCAAATAGTCAAGGATACCAGTCAAAGGTGCCAATGTTTCAGACAGGCTCTGCTAAGCAGTTAGGGGACGACAGGATAAGGTTAAACCATAGGAAAATTGGTGTTGGTCTCAGGTCATAAGGATGCATTCCTATAAATCCAGAGAGCAAAGTCAGCTGCTGAATACCTCAAGGACCTGAGTGTGGTAAAGGTCTGGACCTTCAGCAAGTGTGCAGTTTCTGATCACATGATACAAATTTAGCCACACACCTGCACATCCAAAGCTCATGATGCAATTGCATTCTGACTTCCTTACTATGGGATGATGCTATTTGGGATGATGATTTATAGGGTGATGCTGTATGACTGAGGACTAGCAGATGTATTATTTGTATTTAATGCAAGGCCAGTTGATTTTGACTCACTGAAGCTGTACAGAGCTTCATGTGGAGATCTGAGTGGTCACTTCCAGTACCCATTTCAGTTTTGACACTACCTCAAAGCTTTCTGGAGTATGTCTAGCTATCCCTGTGGTATGGACATAAAGATGATGGAGATGTTCCTAGAATGCACCAGAGACAATATCTCCATTACAGAAAGGGAAATATTACTGTCATTGCACAGGGGGGTAAGGAACCCCCTTTGAGATATCATACACACTTTTGGTCATTCCCACTCATGGAAGATTAATGACCACAAGAGATGCAACACAGACCAGAAGAGTGAAGAGCCTGCTTTAGTGCAAGGCAGTAAAAGAGCTGGGTTTTGTAGCCCAGGAAAATGAAAACTGAGGAAAAAAAAAAGTAAGATTGTTCTCTCTAAATAGGTCAAGTATCAAAGATGAAAGAACAATTACTTAAGCTAATGGATGGTGTGGGCAAAGATACAAATAGATGGAAATGAGCCAGGCTGAAAATGGCAAAAAAAGACAGTTTCTGAAGGAAGCTATATGAGATGTTGCATTGACTTGATTACCAAAGATACCTTTGAGTCCTTGACTATCTGCCTTGTTAAGCCTTCTGTGGATGTGCTAGTATATGTCACATATTTCTATTTAGCTTACCCTGCTTTGGAAATAATGTCCATTTCAGAGTAGCAGTAAGGTTCTGTTAAATTCTTACAGACAAGAAGCCATCCTATGATGGCAATGTGGCTAAGTAACAATGCTTCAAAAGTTATTCAGTATTTCTTTTGAAGCTCCTTATTCAGTATCTGGCTCCACATTTATATAATTTCCTACAAATAATGTAAATCCTACTCTGAGTATACCATGACTAGTTTCATCACAGTCTCAGTAGATTTCACTGACATTGGTGAGTTTGATTTCAGAACACCCCCAGGGAGCTCAGGTTGTTATTATTCCTTGTTCCTAATTGGCTTTGGAGACAGTTGGTGGGAGAGACTGCACCATACCCAGTGTGCAGGGTGTTAAAATTTAGATGATCATCTCTAACATGCCTTCACTGTCTGTGTGGGAGTACACTTTTCAGGAGTCCACAGCCACCAAATGAAGGCATTTTTTCATAGGAAGCTGGGAAGCAGAAGTCTGGTAGACATTAAATCACAGAATTAGTGACTTAGACCACAAAAGAATTAGTAACCTGGGAGGGATGTAAGGAGAGCGTTTAATGAAAATGTTTGCATTAAGAGAGGATTTATATCAACAGATCATGAGTGACCAGTATCTGTATAACCTTCTCAGAGAATCCACATACTCTGCTGGTAGCTGTTCTAGCTCTTTACTTCTATAATTAGCAAGTTTTTTCCTAACAGCTTGACTCTTCATCTTAAGATTTAAATAGAGCTGATTTTTTTTCTTTTTACTCTATCTTCATGAGTCTGGAGAGTAAGTAATGGTTAGTAATAAATAACTAATCCTTTATTATTCACAGAAAATAGCTGTTTCCTCAGCTCTCCTTTTAGCAATTGCTTTTATAGACTAAGCACCCAAACAGCTTCAGTATTCCATCACAGAATAACCCCACGTTATTTACATTTCTATTGCTGAGGTGTCTCTCCCATATATGCTCACTATTTCTTGAAGTACTATTCCCAAAAATGGACACAGGACTACAGCTGGGGAGTCATTGACAATTAGTAGCATGGCATAATTGCCTTTCATATTTTAGCTATTACAGACCTATAAATACAGCCAAGAACCCCTTCCTTGCAAGAGCATCACGGAGTTGACTCACATTGAGCACAGGATCCTGCATAGGCCTGGACCTGTCTGATCTCACCCATCATGTGCAGGACTCCTGGCACTGGTTCCTGCCCCTGGCCTGCCCAAAGCAAGGGTGAGAGCTGTGCTGGGCACATTTCAGCTTTTTGATCTGAAACCTCCAAATGAGGCCTCATTCAGAAATAGTTCCCAGACGTCTTCTGAAGAAAAAGAACTGCTCAGAGAGCTCTATCACGGAACTTAAAGAGATGTCCATAGTCACCAGGAACTTCATTTTGCCAAGCCTTCTCCTCATTCCCACACCCTTCCTTAGTGTTACATGTTCAGCTGCTGAATATAGGAGTGTCTTTTGCTTTCTGGCATGCTTGTCTGCTCCTGCAATCCAGAGACCTCTCCCTGGGGTTTTATAGGCTTGTGTAGCTCTTTGGCAATGGGCACATTCTGTTCCACATAGTCTGGATTATGGCAGACAGGGCATTGTATCACTTGCATTTGTGATTGCCAGGCTGTGCTTTAGTACTCTGTATCTCAGATCTGTGTTCTAGCTTGGAAGGGAACGATATTTAAAAGGAAAAAGATAGATGTAGGTGGCAATCATTATTACAGGCATGGGATAATCTGTTGATATCTGGCCTTGAGTTGCTGGTTCCTGGGTTAGTGATGAGATCTTTGTATTTGTTCAATACCCAGCACAGTGAGGAATTAGACTGGTGACCCTGGGGAGAAGGGTAAATGTCTGTGCATGACTTCAGTACCTTCAGCCATAGGCTGAACTGGAGTTTCCAGCCTGACTTCAGTGTCCCACTGCAGCTCCAACCCTGGCTGTGTCTGCATGGAGGCACTGCAAAGATAAACCACCATTGCAGAGATAAGCCACCACAACTGACAGCAGAGCAGCCCCTTCCCACAGGTCAAGCATCTCACAGACCACTGAACCTGTTTCCAACATGGTTTTTGAATGTAAATATTGGGATGTCAGCTTTGGTCCCTCCAAGGCCTTTCCATGGGATTCTCACCTTCCTGCTCAAACACCTGCACTGCAATTTCCACTTGTGATTGCCAGCCCTAGCTCAACCCCAGACTCTCCCTCACATGAAGTCATCTCGTAGGAAGAAGCTCCTTCCCTCCTCCGATTGTGGATGCAAAGGGCATCAGCCCACCTGGAGAAACACAGGACTAAAAAGGCAACCCCAGATCTTTTTGAGACTCAAACTGAGGAGACTTTGTGCAGGCAAAAGCCTCTGACTATGGATGAAAGCAACCCCTTCCCTCCCATCAAAGAGTTAAAACAGTTCATTTCTTTGCAACAGGCACTTGGATGCTTCCAGGCATTGTATGAGCTGCTGGGTGTGTTGGGAGTGTCTGCTGTCTGCCTGGACCATTGTTCTTTTCTTCAAGGCAGCACATCACTCTGCTGTAGGATATCTCATCTCTCCTCCTCCCTGTAGGTGGAAAACCCACCCTGACAACACCTTGCAGTGTCTTGTGCTGCTCCTTGATTTTCCTTCTGATTTGGTATTTGCTGTGACCTTTTAATCTCACCAGGGTGGCTCTACTTTGAAGCCACATGGTCCCTGGGTCGAGGTGTCACTGCAGTTTGGTGGAAATAGGTTTTGTATGGGAAGGAAGGGGGAGGCACAGCACCAGCTTTCTATTTCTGTACATCGCTCCAGATCCTTGCTCCCTGCTGCGCGTGGCTGCAGCCTTGCAGGGTGTCAGAAATTCCATTTCTTCTCTGCTTACCCATTTTTTCTGACATGGTCCTGTGCTTGGGCACTAAACTTGTGCCTGGTCCCCTAAATTTCATGAGAGTCTTGAAAGAAACAGGGCACAACCTAATCTGCTGCTTTCTGTCTATAACTGGAGTGCATGACGCACTTCTCAAAATAAGCTGCAGTATTTATTGGCTGCTGTACTGTCACAGGGTGCAGAACAGGAAAAGCAGTTCCTCAGCTTTCATCAGGGCTTTTATTGCCAACCTGACTTGTCACTTTTCTAACTGAAAGCAGCAGGGCTTTTATTTCTTTGCTGGCTTCACCTTTTTGCAAAACAACTAGTAGAAGAAATAAAACAAATATGGCATTTTGGCAGCGCAGGATGTCAGAGGGATTATTGCATGTGGATTTGTAGGGAACACGATTCAGCTCCTTCACTTGTCTAAAGAACCCTGACTTTCATCTCTAAACACATGGTTCTCCAAAGTTATCTGGAATGCAGGCTTGCAAAATCCTCAGCCTCTCCTAACTTCAAGTGGCCTGGCCTGTGCAGAGGGAGAGGAGAACCTGTTTGCTCACAGTGCCAAGAAAGCACTGGCAGATGTTTAGAGGGTGCAGATATGTCTTCAGCCACTGGTGCTAAATTCCTGAAGGGGTGAGGCTGTGAGGGGTCTGGTAAATGCAGACAGGGCACTGCAGCTGGTCTCATCATGTGCCCAGTCAAGAAAAGATTGTGATTTTCCAAAATCGAAACATTAAAGTGGAAGAAGATGCATGTGTCTGCATTTTTCAGGCTGAGTATATTTCTAAAATACAACTCAACAACATAAATGCTGTCACAAAGGATTTTTTTAAAAGCCCTTCACAAATGTAAATATTAGGAGAAGCACTAAACAACCCAGTGAGCAGAAGGAGGTTTAGGTTAATAGAGCTCCTTTCAGAAAATACCATGACACTAGTCCTTAGCTAGCTTTTTTTTTTGTCTCTCTTTGGTTTCTGGCTTATAAATGCAAACTCTGTTACTTCAGCCAGCAAAGTCATTTGAACGTGCAAACCCATGCACAGGAGACGGCATGAAAGGCCAGATGGTAACAGCATTATGACCTGCTTAGCAGAACAAACACTGCCTAGGACTGTGAACTTTTACCTTAGGGTCAACCTAAGCCAGCTCTTACTGACGAAGAATACCCCATATTGATGATAAAATGATAGGAGACTTCCTTACAACAACAACAAAAAATAAATATAAACATGGCCAGAAGATAAATGGGCCATAGGAAGTCTTAGTCAAAAATTTGATCCTGGGTTTCTGCCTGGTGTGTACTTGTGAATCACAGTGTGCTGACCCCAGGGCTTCGTTCTTCCACTCCTGCTGGTTTAGCATATGGAGAGGGCAGCAGTTCCAAGAATTGCTGTCCATCTTGTTTGTATAGCAGGGTAAGGAGATGAAGGCAATCGGAGGCCCTTGGTGGCGTGATAGGCAGTGGGACACGCCCAGGGCACCCGTCCAGCTCCTGGGCTCTATCACAGGCAAACAGCTCCAGAGCTCTTGCTGTGAGCACAGCCCTTCACATGAGATCAGCCAGAGGGGGGCACGGGCTCGTGCCCAGGCACACAGCTCAGCCACTGGCCAGGCACTGCTGTGCCCTTCCAAGGACCAGAGCCAGCACTCACACACCTGCACAGCTCTGTGGGATTGCTGCCTGCTGACCCTGGCTGGCAAACACCACTTCTCTCACATGCCCTCCTTTAACTCATCAAGCCCCCTCCCAAAATACTTCCATCAGCCTGGTCTCAAGCCTCCCTGCCAGCTGCAGTCTGGCAGTGTCCCACCTAAGATTGCTGACAACCAAGTTTGTCCTTGTGCTGGCTTTGTCCTTTAGATTCAGAATCACATCCTCCCTGGGTCAGTTTGTGTTTATGTGGCAGCCTGTCCCAGCACAGTCTGTGTAGGGTTTCCTTGGGGTCTTTGTCTTCAGGCACGTGGGCACATTTCACCAGCCTGCACGTTCCTCAATAAACAACTTTCTCACTGTTTCTCCAAAGGTCTCTCATGTCTCACCAGAAAGAGCTTTATCTGTGCACTAATTCATTCCTGGCTACTTTGCCTACTGTGATCTCTGGTCCATCTGTGTGAGTTCAGGCTGTGTCACAGTGGCCACCCAGACAGTGCCCACTCACACAGAGGTGTTCCTGCCCTCCACTGCATCCCCACTGCCCTGGGAGAGCCCCAGCCTTGCCTCTGCAAAACCAACCTGGCAGCACACAGCTAATGCCCAGGGCACTGAGAAAAGTAAATCCTCTTGCTCCTCCACAGGAGGCTGGAAAACTGCCCACTTTCTCTGGAGATGCTGAATCTAAGCAGGTAGGTGTGAGAGGTGCAGATGCTCTGACAGGAATGTTTTGTCAAGAACCAGCCCTACTGTCTGGAGACGGCGCCAGAGTGTTGTGTTTGCTGTTTCTGACTCAAAGAAGAGGGATAAAAATAGGCTTGTACAGGGCTTACCACAGAGGATGTACTGCTGTCACACTGGTACCAGCACACAGCACTGCCTAATGTTCATTTACCTTTGTTGATATTGCATTCCCTAATTTTTTACCCCACCAGTGTTCACCCTCTCTAGCCCAGTATTTAATGCTTGAAGCATGGATTTTTTTTCTGACCTTCTTACAGTACAGAGTGCACATACCTGGTAGCCTCCTGATGAGGTGAATCCAAATTTAGAAGCATTGCCTTGTGAAGCAAATGACTTTTCATTTGATGAGAAGCACCTGGCTGAATAGCTGAGTGATGGTTTCCTTCTAGACTTTTCTCAGAAGCAAAAAGCAGCTGTTATGCTTGTGCTGAGTAGTGTCAAACAATATAAAAAAATCTGGTAGTTATTGATCTCCTGTAGTTAACTCCACAAATTCTGCCAGTAAGCAGTAGAATTTTTTAAACATCCCTGAATAAAAGCTAAGAAGGGAGGCAGCAATTTTCCATCTCTCTGCCAACACTGATCTGCCTCAGGGACTTGGCAGGACAAGTGACAGCCAGGCCTGACAGGCCTGTCTGCAAACAACATGAGATGGTAGAAGGTCATTTAACACATTAGCTCCACCTGTGAGGAGAGAGCCTGCACTCATGCTCCTGCTGCAGGCTCCAAGTGGTTGTGGCTCTGGGCTCAAGAGGGAAATCCACATTCCCTGCATAGCCAGGGACCTTCTGAGAGCTCTGGTGTGAGATAGTCAGAGCAGTCTGGAAGTGAGCAGGCATGGCATGGCAGATAACCACGGGTTCACTTGTTTCCTGGAGTGCCTTCTGCGATGTCATGGTCCTTGTGCCCTGGGCTTTAATTCTGTGAGTTATGGGTCTTTGCACTGTGCAAGCTGTGGCTCCATCTGTAGTCACACAGCCAGCTGAGTATTTGTGCTTTTGAGTGCCAGGTAAGGGAGACTGGCTGAATGGAGAGAGAGCAGAGCATTGTTTGTGTAGCTGGGATGGATATGAAGAAGAGGAGATCTGTCAGGGGAGAATGATGAGGATGAGCAACCAGGTAAAGCCAGGAAGAAAAAAACAGGCTTTTCCTGGATTTTTCCCCATGGCTGAAATCTGAAATCATTCACATTTTTTACGTGCTTCTGAGAAATAAACTAAAGGAGTTTGGTGCCTGTCCTCTGCTTTACATGTATTTAATTATTTTTTGCACATTCAGCTGCTAACAAACCAGCCAAGGCTCAGCCTGGTGGCCCTGCCTGCCTTCCTGAGGACAGCAGCAGTGGCAGCCACAGCAGCAAACAGCTGCCTGTTCCCCTTGGCACTTCTGCATTCAGGGGTCTCAAAGCATTTCTGTAGACAGGGCACAGCCATCACTTCTCTTTTCCAAGAAAGAAACCACAGTAAAAGGAGAGGAAGCGAGGGATGCAAGCTGACATGGTGTGGCTCCATGACCCTTCAGCCCAAAGAGGGTGGGGGATGTTTCAGGGGCTTCCAGTGACCCGGGACATCCAGGCCCCATCTCTCCTGGAGTGGGCTATCCACTGCAGATGGCCTTTTCTATTGTTCTCTGCAATGAGAAAGGGACTCAGAAACACCAGCTCTGTACAAAGTAACAGTTTACCTCCATGCCCTGAGCTGCACCAATAAATTTTTGTTTTCCCAAATCCCACTGCTGGCATTTTCTGCACTGCGCTTCCCATGAGGCAGCCCATATTTCTGTCTTTGAGGTTAAGTTCACTTTTTATCTACTATGTTTTCCACCCTAAGAGCTTTCTATCCCCAAAGCCCCTAAGGAAAATTTTGCAGCAATTCCTTAGTACTGCAAACAACAAATGTAACCTCTCCTCTGGTTTTGAGACAATGCCCTGTAACTGTTCAGGAGTCTTGAATTAAGGAGCCAAATCAGTGGCAGACATGACAGATGCTTTTCAGCAGTGTTTAATCAAGGTATTTAGGCCCATTAGACTTACAGAAGAGCAAGCCAGCACCCCACTGCAGCCCTGGGCCCCTCATCCATCTGCCTCTGTCACCTCCAGCACTTCCACCTCCTCCCACAGTCCTTTTGAGCAACATGGGGTGTTACCTGTGCCCCAGCAGCCCCAAATGGAGGGACTGAGTTCCAGGCACTGGGTGAGCTCACCCCTGCCTTGGTGGCGTGGTGGCCAGGAGGTTCCATGGGGCCCTTGAGATTTCTGAAAGAAGGAGCACAAACTGTCCATGCCTCAGCCCATGTACACTTTGTACAGGTTATCAGCTCTTCCACAGATGTTTCAGAATTGAGGATTAGCAGGGAGCTTGCTGAAGTTGTTTATGAAGATGTTCTGTGGGTGCATTAACACTCCTGCAGCCAGGGATTGCCTCTGCAGGCTGCCTCAGCCACCACCAGCTCCTGAAGGCATCTCCCTCATTTCTGTTTCACCTCCATGGAATCAGGGCTGTGCTTGCAGAGATGGCTTCTGGCTGTTTGTGTGAGCTCATGGGAAGAAGCAAAGTCAGATATAAAGAGCTCATGGGAAGAAGTGAAGCCAGTTATAAAGCCAGAGCTTGCAGGGCTGGTACTGGTTTGGGTTGCATGAAGGACAGGTGTTTCAGCTGGCAGGTTTGTTTCCAACGTTGCATTGATGAGGAGCAAACACAAGCCCTCAGCCAGTCTGTGTCCATGTGAGCAGAGATGTCAAGGCACATGGGCTCATCCCCTCCCTTCCTTTCCCTATTAAAACCTCAGGACTTTTGAAGAAGAACAAGGTGTCAGCTGGTGGCTCTGTTGGGCAAGCTCTTCTCAGGGATGTAGGAAAATCCAGTGCATTGCCAAATGCTTTGGTGACCTTGGTGAGGGAGGGTGGTGACCATGAGGTATCAGCTGGAGGCTGATGTGTCCCAGTACCTCCTGAAGATTTTTGCTCACTAGGGAAGCTGGGCTACTCAATACCCATTTAATGAAACTCTGGGCATGACACACAGCCCATTTATTTTCCTTACTGGTAACTCTACGTGAGGCAGCATGTCACGAGCTTGAGTCCCTGCAGATACCTGTCCACATCACAAGTCAAGAATAATTCTCTGCTGCTGGGCTTAGAGGCAGAGACTTTGGTTTGGGCTACTCAGGAGTCACACTAAAGTGCTGCAACACTCCCTCTAGTTTTCAGAGTCTGTGAATCATATCTGGCATGGTGAGAGTAATTTAAATAGGGTGATGAGGACAGAGAGTGGATGCTGTTAGCCCAACCTACTCTGATCCTGGGGGACCCCAGTGGCAGCAGAATTAGGGAGAGGTCCAGTCTTCCCTGCTTTGGGTCAACCATCATCCATAAGGAGCACTGAGTGTCTTCAGGCATGTCCCTGTGCCCCTCCACAGGCCATCTGTGAGGTTTTCAGACCTTGAAGGGCTTTGCAGTAAAAGCAGTTAACTCTGAGTAGCTGTAAAATCAGGCAACTATAAAGTGAAAATTTAGCAGAAAAAGGTGTTAGGTCACGAATTTTCCAATCCAAACCGGTCAAAACATGAAGCAGAGATCCACTGTGCAAAAGTAATTGTTTTCAGAGGGCCATGTGTTCACAGGCTGCAATGACAAAGCAGAAATAGCTTAGATAATAAATGTAAAATTGACCAGAAGAGAAACTTGGGAGTGTTTTCTGTAAGAGAATGGAGAGAAGGTGTCTCTTGGGAGCTTGTATTTTGTCCACCTCAGTGGGACTTTAGGGAAGCAGCCGAAACCAAAAGCCATCTGAGCAGAAGAAAGGTCCACACAGGTCCAGCAAGAGCTGCATTTTAGCCCATCTGGATGAGCTGACAGATGCAGTTAATAAAAAAGTTTTGCCTTTGGATGCTGAGAAGGGGATAATTTCTGATGTATGGACTGCAGGAAGGTTTTTGTGGGAAAGCTAGCATGATGAGTAAGAAGTGTGCCTACATTTAATGGGGATTTTCAAAAGGAAAGGGTGTGCTATATGGTCCCCAAACTTTGTTTTGTCAGCTGGATTTGAAACACTGTGTTTGCTCAGTGGTAATGACCTCTGTGAGTTTACTGTAATGTGGGACAACACACAGGCACATTGGTCAGCCTCAGCCAGAGGAGCTTCCCAAAGGGTGATGCTGCAGGACTTGGCCTGACATGACTGCTGGGTGAATCAGCAACACAGTGGCTGCAACTCTCCTTCCCCTGGAGAGAGAGGCAATGCTAAATTCACAGGCTGCTGGTCAGAATGAGAGGGTGTCTCCTTGTCTGCACCATAGAAACAGGGAATGACCTAAGTGCAAGGGACCCCTGGAGGTCATTTCCCCAAGCTCCTGCCCAAAACACGCCTGACTGAACTCAGATCGAGGCACTCAGAGCATTTTCCAACTGAGTTTTCTCCAGGGATGAAGAGTCCACCTGTTTCCATTCCTCTGCTCTAGTGTCCCACTATTGTCATAGTGAATATTGTTTTGTTATAAATTAGCTTGGATCGATATCTTCATCTGTTATAAAGAATGCTGCCTCTTCTGTTTTTCTGCAGAGAGTGTGAGATTTTAGAGGGATTTGTGTTTTACCCCCCCAAGGATTAAAAAAAGGTAAGATTGTCCTTGATGTGGGTTTCCTGCAAACAGTAGCATAATGAATGCTTATTTTAAAATCTTATCTGATCATGCCCTAGGAGAGGAGTGAGAGACACTGTTTTAAAGACTAAATATAGTTATTTAAAAACAATTATGAGCTTCTTTCTTGCTTCCTTCTGGGAAAGATAAAACCATGGCTTACTGTGTATAAGCTTTGCCTGCAGTTTCTCCTGAAAACCAGAGATATGTAGGAATATTTCAGTCATTCTTATTTTGTATTCTGGCAGCAGCCTCTGCAGCTGTTCAGGTACAAAGTCAAACCTCAGACTGCATTATGACTTGACAGGTGCTGGCCCATGCAGGTGGCAAAGTGGAATCTCTCTACATTAAAACTGGGTATCAAGAAAAGTGAGATAATTTTTTAACAGAAGTAAGTTGGAATTGTGCCTCTCTCTGGAACAGGACCCGGACATCTCCTCCCCAGAAAGCAAGTTCATGCCTGCTGCCCTCAGAGGGAAGAGCAAATGCTCTCCTCTCTGTCAAAACCTGCAGATGAGTGCAAGGGAAGGTGGGAGCATGACCCTGTTTCCACCAGGCATTCAAGGACAAGATCTCACTTCTGTATGGAGTCTGAAGGAAGAAAGAGGCTGCTCTTGCTGACTTGGCAGAGGTCAGGCAAGAATCTCATGTTTTCTCTCCAGTGTCAATAGAAAGGGATCAGATCCAGGCTGCAGCTCAGTAGATGTGACCTGGCTCACCCAGTGTATACTTCCAGAAGAAGTCATCCTCAGCTGCAAATCTGGGGGGATTTTAGAAGGCAGAATGAAGTATTAACTGAGGGTGTCTCTATTTAATCCACAAATGTGGATTTTGAGGCATCTTTTGAAATCCATAGGACTCCGGTTCTCTGAAGCTTGGAGCTGCCTCCTTCCTGTCTGAAGGTCACCTGGAGCTGTGAATGATCTCCCAGGCCCATCCTCCCTGGATGTGGGGTGTCCCCCACCTCAGTTCAATCCCTGGCCCACTGAGCCCATCTGATGGCCACAGTGTGTGCCCCAAATGCACCCCTGAAGATCCAGAGTGGACCAAAGTCTACTTTATCAGACTGGAGGGAATGTAACAGCGAGGATACACCTTCCAGAGCAAAGGAGCATTTGCAAATTAAGCAGAATACTTTTCTTATTACTTAGGAAAACACTGATGAGCCCAGGGATGGCCCTGTTCCATTTTGGAGGCAGCTGGATGAGGAAGAAGCAGGGCTTAGCCATCAGGTGGCACTCTGAGCATGCTGTTCAGCAGGGCTGCCACTCACCATGTTCCTGGGATGGAGGAAATTCCTTCAATTCAAGAATATGACATAAGCTTCGTGAGCTGTGATTCATTTCAGGTTAACTCCCTTTCTTTATTCCTGCAGAATTAATCATCCAACTAGTGCATTGTTTTAAAGCACAAGAGTCCAAGAAGAGAAGTACAGAAACTACATATTTTCCTAATGTTTCTTTATCTAAATATTTATTATGTGGCTTAATATTTTTGCCAAAGTAGACTAATTCCACGATTTGTTCTCCTGTAGTAAACTAGCATATCTTGGCATCTGTTCTGCATTTGTGCCTGTCTTTGTCTTAATCTCCTATCATCAAGCTGATCTCAAAATAGGAACCTGAATTAATGATCTCCATTTTTTTTTACATAAATCCTTTCTTAACCTTCTCAGCCATTTAACGGTATTTGCAGTCTCTGCTATTGTTCTGCATGAGGCTTCACTTGGGAAGAATTTCACGTGAGAGCTTTTTTTCTCTAGAATTACACATCTAGATAAAAACATTATATTTCAAATGCCTTTCTGGTTTGCTCCTTGATAATTTTTTAGCAGGAAAGCATTTTCAACTTTGATATACCAGCAGCAGTTTATTATTAGTGTGCTGGTTCTACATTAGTGCTTCTACAGGAAAAATTGTAGTGACAGCAATTGAAGGGTGAAATGAAAGGACTCGTGGTTAGCACTGCAGAACAGCACTGCAGACTATAAAATCGCTGTTCTGCTGCTTGAAGGCAGGATTTTGTAACTGGCATCAATGGGAGAGAGATCAGGCTCTGTAGCAGATGGCAAATACTACTCACACGCAGAAGACAGCAGGGCTGAACGGTTTTTGCACAATATTCTCCCCTTCTGCCCAGCATATTTATAAAACATATTTTTTAACTTTTCTGACCTACTCACCACAGAAAACAATTTAATTCCTTACTCCTGAGTCATCTGACCCTGATATTTAGTGTATTCCCTGCCATTCATGGCTCCCATCCCCAGAGCCGTGAACAAAGCCGTGCTTGTTACAGGGAAAAGCATGAGCTCATCCATTGTAATCACCCGGCTGCTTTAGCTGCCGCTCCAAAGGAGGTTTTATGGCAATTTCTGAATGCCTTCAGACAAGCCAGCACTGGATAAACTTTGGTTGAATCTTCAGGGAGCAAAACTGAGTGGATTAAGTGCTCGTAGCTGCTGTAAGAATGGGTTTTCTGAATGCAGGGAAGCCCTGGTTATCCAGATAATGCAGTGGGGTTTCATCTCCAAACACCTCCTGGAGGCTCAGGGAAGCAAGGTCCCAGTGCAGGCTTCAGGCACCCCCGCAGCCGGCAACCCAGATAATCCTTTCATCCTCTGACATTCAGGGCTTCAGGGAAACAAAGGTGAGAAAATGAGAAATGCAAGCAAGTAATTTTGAAAGTGCGAAGAAAAGGACTTGTTGAAGCTTAAGCTTGCCAAAAATAGCAGTGAAACAACTTCATTTTATGCAGATGAGTTATAATCACATGTAAATTGCATTTTTTTTTTTTCATTTGGATTCACTGCAGCTTTCAATTTAGAGGTCCCTGAAGGTCTATAATCTCTCCTCCACCTTTGGCTCCAAGAAAGAAGACTTTGCTAAAATTATTCATGTGCTGCCTGGCTCCTGAAAAATCGATCAGCCCATACCTTTTGTGCATTAACTACCTGAAAGGGCTTGAAAGATAAAGAGAGGGCACTGTCCTGTAGTCATTCACTACAAAGAACAGAGATAACAAGCTTGTAGGAGTTTTCCCACTGCACACCTGGGTACAATGAAGCAGCTGCAGTTCTGCCTCCATACCATCTCTTCATTACCTCATTGGTTAAAGAATAGACCAAGTTCTGAATTTTTAGTAGTACATAATCTAATTAAGTTACATAATCAAGAGAGAACTTCAATGTTGAAGCTCAAGAAAAAGTTCAAGAAATCTTCACAGGTTGTGGGACCTTGAGGCATTGCTTTGCTCCTCTCCTCTAGACATAATTTCCCCCAGCCATTACAAATTAATGTGTTGTTGCATTTTTGGCATCACAGTCTACCAGTGACAGAGGAAGAGCTGCTATAGCTTGTTTGGGGTTTCCTACATCTGATTTGTCTTCATTATCAGAGGGAAGTAAAAGGCATGCAGACCATTTCTCCCCTTCTTTGTAATTAGTTGTTAAACTTCCCTATAACTGAGGTGAGCCCACAAAAAAAAGTCACAAACGCCAAAGTCTTCACCCTTTTCTGATTTCCATTTTATTACATGGGCCTGGCTTTGAATCTAAAAATTAGGAGCTCAGACTCTCCTCTTAATGCTGTGAGGGCAGTAATCCCTTTACATAACAGGGGAAATGGCATAATTCTGCCAGACGGCTGCAAACTCAGTGGGGAGCAAAGCATTCAGACCATTATCTATTGTTTTCCTATCCTGACTCATCCTAAGTAATTTTTTCTATGGTTTCTTCTGATTTTCAAATATAAAGTAATTCTGATTTATTTTTTTTTTCTCCTGGCCACACGTCTGTCTTTTATAGTAAGTGCAGGTTTTTATTCAGCTGATGCACTCATTATTGGTGCCCTGAGAGAGATCCACTGGAATTGCAGATGAAATGGAAAATAGAGCTACAGCAAAAAGTACAGTAGCTTAAACCTAACAACTCATGACCTTTTAAGACTTGTGGGTTAGCTCTGTGCTGCACATTGTGATAACGTGGAATTTCCTGGCTTTAGCAAAGAGATACTCAGCTCTCTTTGCTCCAAAGTGCAAAGCATTTTCTGCCAAAGAAAAGGGAAAATCTTCCTTGCCATATGCCAGGCTGGTGAGCCGTTTATATTTTCCCAGCAAGACGGACATATATATATTTGATTGTAATTTACTTATGTTAAATTATATTTTATATAACATGCAGTCAAGAACACCAAAACAATGAAACCTTAGAGTACCCAGAAAAGTAAATAACTGCTTGTAATATTACCAGCTTACAGGTGGTAGGGAGGGACAGAAGCTCGGAGGGATTTATGTGACTCGCCAGATGTCATGAAATGCAGGTCTGCCAGAGCCAGAGATGCCCTCTCTCGCAGTCTCATGTTTTAATCCCCAGTCTTTCTTTCCTTCCATTAAGATAAAATATGTTTCCCTAATCCACAATAGTTAAGAGCTTTTCAGGTAAGCCCTGAATCACTGGAATTCTCTGAAGCTCCCTCTGAAAAGAGCAGGGTGTTCAGCTAGCACTCATGAATATTTTAGCCGATGCCATTATTTTTTTAGTACGATAAATATTACAGGGGAGAGCGGAGAGGCAGTGAAACTTTGCACTGGGAATAACAGTGAATGGAGACAGAGAATTCAGGGCAACCAGCCCCTTGTTGGTCCTGCCTGTTTACCAAAGCATCTCTCGCTGTGCCAGGGCGGATCACCTCCGTCTGTGTTTCTAAGCCGCTCACAGCGCCTGTGCTGAGATTCACCGTGCCCTGTGCATCGCCTGGCAGGGTCCCTGTCCCCTCCTCATGTCACCAGCCACCGCCAGGTGATCTGCCACCACCTTCCTCACTGCCCTGCTTCCAAAGGGAGGGTGTAAACAGCCAACAAAATTTTCCTCAGAGATGCTATTCATGAAAATATTTTTGCACGCGCCGCTTTGCAGCCTGCGAGCTGCAGTTTTGAGTTTCCTGGGAAGAAAGCCTATTAAGCTGCCTTTCTGCAGGATTGCCATAGCAACCCTCGCACAATGCCAATGGCCCAGATTCCCTTCAGCCCTTCTTTCTCAACTGACAGCAGTGATTTTAATGCTCCTTGAACCAAATCTTTGCATGCGGAGACCGCTTTGGGAAAAAAAAAAAGTGAAAAAAAAAAAAAAAAAAGCTTTTAATCAGGACTAGTTGTTCTCTTTTCTCTTTCCTTTCTTCCCGGGAAGCAGTGGGAAGACCTTTAGCATGGCCCCTTAAAGTCGCAGCTGGATAGTGATCACAAAGCAGTCCCATGTTCAGTGTTATTCAGAGCTGTGGGACACGGTGGAGATGATGCTTGCACAGGGAATGCTTCTTACAGATATTTACATCTTCAGGCAGGGATCCTGGGAGCACAGCAGGGAAATAGAAACGAAGCAATCACAGGAGCAAGGCAAATTCCCAGTTAAGCATGAGAGCAGGACTGGGACTCGGAGCAGCAGCTCTCTGTAAAACAGGCCAGGCTGCTCTGCTCATTTTAAGCATCCCAAAGAGGCCAACATGTGATTACTGCCAGGGCTGGAAGCTGTAGTAGGGTCCCCCAGTGACACTTGGTAGGGCACAATGCCACAGTCAGGGCTGGCTTGTGCTGAAAGCTGGTGACATGGGAGATAGGAAAGCAGGGCCAGCACCTGAGGATGCAGCTCAGAGCCAGCTCCCTGCAGGGGTGAAGCCACTCTCCATCTGACCACAGGCACAGCACACCCTGGGTACCCAGAGCTGCCAGCGAGCCAACATATGGGCAGGCACTTAGACACAGCTCAGGCAGGAAAAGAAATCAATGTCACTGAGTCTGACTAATGTAACCCATGCTTTATGGGAAGCAATCCCTGACCAGAGTTGGTGCTGGGGTGCAAGGCTGCCACAGCCCTCAGGCACCCCCTTTCTCTTGCCACTGGCCCTGTCAGCACCCCTTTTCTCCTGCCTGCCCTCAGAGGGGCCTGTGGTTCATTGCCCATGGCCATGACATGGAGATGGTGGCAAGGTGTGGGTAGCCTGGGGAAGGTCCCTGGAGGTGAAACACCAGGTCAAATGCTGGTGCATTGAGCTGCAGCATCCCAGGGTGCTGCCACCACAGCTGCACAGGGAGCCTGGGGTGCAAACCCCGCCACATGCACCTTCTGCAAGGGGAAATAAATCAAAGCTGTACGTGTAATGTCATTCCTGCTAACAGACAGACTCCAACCCCTTCCTCTCATGTGCTCATTGTATCCATTGGCAGCAATCCCCAGCTGCATCCCTGTTTGCTGTCAGCATCTGGCCCTCAGCAAACACAGTTTGCTGCACATTTTCTTGCAGTGCTTAGTGCTTCTGGCTAAAAAAAAAAAGTGAACATTAGAAACACAGGGAGCTCCTCAGCCACTGAATCCAGCCCTGGGCTATCTCAGGTAACCATGTCATGTATGCTAACTAATCCTCCCAGCAATACCCAGATGGAGGGATGAGCTGCCTCGGTCTGTCTGGGGAAGGGAACCAAAGTGCATAGTGAGCAGCTAAGATCTGCAGGGATTCATCCCCTCCCCATCTGAGCCTGCCCTGGTCAGTAAATGTGAGTGGTTACTGCCCAGACAGGGCTCATGTCATCAGTCCAAGCAAATGGAGCATGGACACAGGAGTGATGACGAGTGGAAACATGCTTTAGGGGAGAAATAGAGGCCAAGTTCTTGTCTGCACGAAACCAAAGAAGCTTTGGGAGCTGCCCCAGACTGAGAAAGCTGAGCTCTCCCTGCATCCCATGTCTCCCTGTGGATGCTGGATTGGTCTGCTTCAACCCTCCTGTGCTGTTTAGTGCTGGTGTCCTGCTGCCCACTCTCCCCTGATGCCTTTTTGGGGTGAGGATGCCAGGCTGCCCCAAAGTTGACCTCTCTGTGCAGCCACATCCTCACATAAATCCTCCCTTGGCAAGGGTAACCTCCCTTTTGGGACCTGGGAGAAATAATCTCCCTAAAAGAGGAGCCTGCAGAGAGGCTTGCAGGGGCAGAGGTGATGCAGCAAATTCCCCTGAGCTGTAAATGTATTTATATCCCCTCCCATCCGCTTGTGGTGAAAAACCCCTTACCAGTGCTGTGGACAGGAAGGAAACCATGTTTGCATTTATCTGCACTTTTTCCAGCTGGTGGTTTGATGGTTTGTGGGATCTGTTTTTCCCAGCAATCCTCTGTGAGCTGCTTCAGTGCTGGGAAGGTGGGAGAAGGAAGAAAATGCTCCTTTGCTGGTTTTCCCCCCGGGAGGCAGAGGGACTGGGCATTCTCCCCATTGCCCCTCTGCCTGGGCAGCCCTTTCAGCAACACTGAGGGCAGCAGTGGAGGTGGGAGAAGGATGGGATGGATTGGACAGTTTGGGGAAATTTTTATAGTCTTACATAGACTTAGAAGCTTACAAGCTTTTAATTAAATTTGCCTCATATATCTGCCACTAATTCTGCCTGGGTGAACTATAAACAGTATCTTATTATTTCTTAGCCAAAAAAAAAAAATCCAAAGTTCCTATAGGGTTTTACTTAGTATAAATATAATCTTTCCTCCTTCAGAAAGATAACAGCCTGTACAAAATGAATTTTTACATTTGCCACTGTGGGAGCCAGGCTGGGTCTCAGCTTGACCACTCACATTATCTCTGTGCCCATGTGGGGCTGGAGGAGCTGTGTACAGGCTGAGCTCCTGGCTCAGCTGGCTGGAGAAGCTGCTTCACTGCCCTCACTCAGCAGCTCTCAAAGACAGAACAGCACAAGTATTTGTGTGTGAAGCAGGAAATAAATTGTGCATTTTGCTGGAGGACTGGTGGCATTTGTTTTATCATGCTATGCCTTCAAATGTTTGTAAACAGTACATCAAGTTGCCACACTACAGCAAAGATTAGGATTCAGCACTTTAAAGCCAGTGTCGAGGCTTGAGATAAGTCTCTTTTTAATGAGGTATTTAAGGACCACTCATACTCCAAAAAGAATGGTTTGGGTGTGTGAGTCTGCCCATGTTTTCACTCTGAACATGCCACAGCTAAGGGCAGTGAGGGAGATGCACAGCCTCCTGAATGTCTCTCTCCAACCAGGGGCACACAAATGCCATCTCACCAGAAAACACAAGTTTCTGCCATTGCTCTTCACGTGGCTCATGCCACAGACCAGGCTGAGTTCATGGCCTCACACTGAAATCAAGGCTTTTAAGCAAGAACTAGGTTAGAAATTCAAGAAGCTGGAGAAAGTCCATACAAATCCAGCAGGAGACACACGAAGCACCCCAATTTTTCTCCTGCAACAGATTATAAATCTTGATGTTTATAAGCCAGGCTGCAGAAAACAACACTTGAAATCCCATTTTTCCAGGCTGCCTGTCCCACTGGTGACATGGAGTCTCCAGCACATGCCCTGCTCCTTCACATGTTGCTGGTCCCCTTCCTGCTCCCATATGTGCCCCACAAGGCTGCATCCCTCAGCTGCTGCTGGGGTTAGTAAAGATGGAAAACTGCCAGAAAGACAGGGAGTTAGCTCCATGGATATGTGAAAAAATGAACCACTGCATGTGTCTAACCATTTGCACATTGGGGAGGAGGCAATGACCTTTCCTTGGGTAACCTTTCCACAGAGTGTGGTGTTCCATAGCTTGGAGCAGGCATGCCTGAGGGAGGAGAGAATCTCCTTCCCAAACCTCTCCTGAACTGATGTTTGTGCCACATCCTGCTGCAAAAGGTGCTGAGCTCATCCTCTGCTGGGAATACTCCTGGCAACTTGCTGGCTCCTCTGCCAGGCCCTCACCCTCCCATAGAGCAGCAGAGGAACCACAGGGCAAAGTCCCCTAGAGCCACTGAGCATCTCCTTTGTGTGTGTCCAGCCACCCCATCTGGAGCTCCAAGAACCAGTGCAAAGATGTCAGTCAGCTGCTGGGCTGGCACTGCAACCTGCAGGGTGATAGGCCCTCCTAAATACTGTTGGTCTAAGCTGTGAGGGTCTATCTGTGTTTCTTTTTACTGTGGAATAAAGCTGAACAAGCTGACAGCCTGAGTCACATGGGTGTGTAACTCTACCAACATCAGTTTTTATGAGACTGAGCCTTTTGGCAAGGAGCTCCCTTCAACTGCTTGCTTGACCCAACTGAACTGCACCTGGCATAGAGGCTGTCAGAAAATCCTGGTCCTCCATGATAAAGTCAATGCTTGAGATACAGCTACCCACCTCTCATCTCCCTCATTTATGACACACATAAACCATGAGATTATTAATTTTGTCTCATTTATTTGCATATTTAAAAGGTGCCAAGTATTCAAAATCTGATTGTTATGTGGCCTATGGCTTTACTTATAGGCTGAGAGTCTCACCCCTCTGCCTCACCTGGAAATTTTCTATTTCTGCCAACTCTGTCCCTATGTATTTTATTTTTCCCTTTAAAACTGGCAAAGCCTAACTCCACTTTGTTTGTTTGGGTTTTGGTTTTCCTTTTTTTTGTTTTTTTTTGTTTGTCATGAGTACTGAAAAACAGGCAGGAGGTCTGTTTATGACTTCTTGTTGGCCTTTAATGAAATACTTCACATTTTATGCCCCATTTTTTTTTCTGCTAACACTGACTAGTGAAGCTTGGTTTAGTACTCCCAGCTGTACTGCATGGTTAATCTGTGAATGATTCTAGCAGAGCAATGGAAAATGAGAGATAAATATATAGATATTCCCTGACTGGGACCTGCTGCATTTTGCCTGATTTCTCTGGTAAAACATCTCCTTTGTACATAACTCTCTTGTCTTGCCTGCATCCAGGCCTGATCCAAGCACACACTATAATTTGTGTCCTGTTGGAGCATGTTCCCAGAAAAAGCCCTACATGAGTCATATCACTCTCCCAAACTCCCTGCCTGCTGCCAAGACGTCCAGCTGCATGAGGAGGAAGCACAAACTGTCACATGGGGATCTTTTTGACAGTGGTGTCCTGTCAGCCTTGTGCTTGTCAGAGCCTCCTCGGCAGGCTGTGCTGCCTGCCTTGCAGCAAGGCTGGCTTTGCTGTAGGAGATGTGTGGTAACGAATTCCCTCTGGGTCACCTTCATCTGCAGCAGAAAACCAGGCAGATGGGGCCTGAGGGAAGCATTTCCATAATGAAACAGAGGCAAAGTACCTCAAAGGATGGCAGGAGTTCCCTTGTATTAATAACATCCTTCAATAACAAGCACTTGGATAATCTTTGCTCACTAGCTACTCTCCTCAGAAGTCCCTTCATTCAGCTGTAGTGCATCCCCTTTGATGCACTTGAGTTTTCTCACAGCCTCATTCAGAAATTTTT
>VYZP01015084.1:0-21474 GCA_013400635.1 Hypocryptadius cinnamomeus | reverse complement strand
GGGGCTGGGGGAGGAGAGCTTCATTTTCCGCTGCTCCCACGGCTCTTAATTGCGGCGGCACACATGGCGATAAGCCGCTGAATTGCCTTTCAGCGGCCGGCAAAGCCAGCATGTGAAAAAATTCCGTCTGGCATTGTGTGCCCGCCCAGCTCGCCGCTGCCCCGCCAGCCTGCGCACAATGCGGGGAATAAAGGCAAATATTGCTGCTGCTGCTCCCAGAGCCACCGGCCGCTGCCTCGGCCCGAGGGAGGTGCAGGGATCGAGGGGGTGGAAATCAGCTCACGTTTGGCTTCATTTGTCCTCCTTAGGGCCACAGGCTCCGCGGCGGAGCTGTTCCCCGGCCGCAGGTGAGCAGCTGGGCCGCGCTCAGAGCCAGCGGTGGCACACGGGACAGCCCGACACTGGGGACAATTCCCCTCGGACTTACAGCTCCCGGGCCCAGCTCCCGAACACCGGCTGTTTGCGGGGAACCTGTAGTTTGCTTGTTTATTTATCTAGCTCATCCTGTGACTTCCAAGGAACGGTTTCCTTGTCCTTATGCTAATTCAAGCCGTGCTGAATAAAGAGGCTTTTTTCCCCTCGTCCCGTCCTGCGAGAGGTCATCTTTATTCAAGAGCCGTGAATGATGTGCGCGGGGTACTAATCGCGCACAAAGCGCCCCGTCCCGAGCCAGCCAAGCGTACAGCTGTCCTTTTGTTCACGGGGATGGAGAGGGAACCTAAAAAGTGCTCCTGCCCCAGGGACAATAGCAGCGGCTCGAGAGACGCCTGAGATTTGGCAGGGCCCCTCTTTCCTGGCGCTAAAAGGGCCTTTATTAAACATAAATCATGTCAGCTGCTACCGCAGCCCTTTCTCAGTTTATAAAAGATTCCCCTTTACTGCTTAAATGACACGATGGAAAGGAATTGCTCTGAAATACCCCAAAGACCAAAGCAGTGGAGCAGGTTGGGGACAAATGACACTTCTGACTGTTTAATAGTAATGCTCATCNTTATTTTTCCCTTTAAAACTGGCAAAGCCTAACTCCACTTTGTTTGTTTGGGTTTTGGTTTTCCTTTTTTTTGTTTTTTTTTGTTTGTCATGAGTACTGAAAAACAGGCAGGAGGTCTGTTTATGACTTCTTGTTGGCCTTTAATGAAATACTTCACATTTTATGCCCCATTTTTTTTTCTGCTAACACTGACTAGTGAAGCTTGGTTTAGTACTCCCAGCTGTACTGCATGGTTAATCTGTGAATGATTCTAGCAGAGCAATGGAAAATGAGAGATAAATATATAGATATTCCCTGACTGGGACCTGCTGCATTTTGCCTGATTTCTCTGGTAAAACATCTCCTTTGTACATAACTCTCTTGTCTTGCCTGCATCCAGGCCTGATCCAAGCACACACTATAATTTGTGTCCTGTTGGAGCATGTTCCCAGAAAAAGCCCTACATGAGTCATATCACTCTCCCAAACTCCCTGCCTGCTGCCAAGACGTCCAGCTGCATGAGGAGGAAGCACAAACTGTCACATGGGGATCTTTTTGACAGTGGTGTCCTGTCAGCCTTGTGCTTGTCAGAGCCTCCTCGGCAGGCTGTGCTGCCTGCCTTGCAGCAAGGCTGGCTTTGCTGTAGGAGATGTGTGGTAACGAATTCCCTCTGGGTCACCTTCATCTGCAGCAGAAAACCAGGCAGATGGGGCCTGAGGGAAGCATTTCCATAATGAAACAGAGGCAAAGTACCTCAAAGGATGGCAGGAGTTCCCTTGTATTAATAACATCCTTCAATAACAAGCACTTGGATAATCTTTGCTCACTAGCTACTCTCCTCAGAAGTCCCTTCATTCAGCTGTAGTGCATCCCCTTTGATGCACTTGAGTTTTCTCACAGCCTCATTCAGAAATTTTTGTTGTATTTCAGTTCCTTTGTGGACTCATTCATCGTTTGCTGCAGCTCCAGCATGGCTGTTAGTGGTGCAGGTGTGCTGCCATCACACACATCAGTGGCTCCTGCTGCAGGTGTTGAGTTTAGCCTCAGTTACACTCAGGCTGTTGTTTTCCCCATGAGATGAACTGAAACAGACTAGACACATTTGAGGTGCAGGCTAAGGAGCTGGAAGGAGGCAAGAGTGGGAGGAAACAAGCAAGTGGTTTAATATCTTTCAAATGGCTCATAATATCTTTCAAATGGTCATTTAAAGTGCAAGGACTAATGCACAACAGGAAATGTCCTTATTCCAGCAATATTTCTTGACCACCCACTGTCAGAAGTCTGCAACGTGCCATGTCCTTCCATGTATGTGCATGTTTTACATGGAGTGGTAATGTCCTACTACTTAGTTTTCCAATGATAAACCACACCCTAGGGGTAAAACACTTGGCTTCTGGTCCTTTTAAGAGTGAGGAGGATAATGCCCACCTGTGTAAATCACTTTGTTGCCTACACTGGAGCTGGCCTGTATCAACCTCCACCCCAAAGTAACCCAGACCGCTGGAGGAGGCTAATGCCATCTCATTAATTTGCCCTGTTTTGTGTTTTTGTGCATTTTTCTGCCACAGACTCTTTGGAGAGTCATGAAACTTTTACAGAATACAAGAATGACAGTAAAGACTCTGGTTTGTTCATTGTGCTGTCATCTGCAGAGGGCTAGAAGTGATGATGAGACTGACTTGAAAATCACAAATTCTGAAAGAATACGTATTTTTTCACATGTTTTTCTCCTCTACTTGGAGCCTCCAACTACAGCCAGTGCCACATACTCAATTTTTTTCAGCAAAAAGGGTGCAACTAAAAAGCAAAAAAGAGGGATGGGATAATTTTCAAGAGTTGAAACATGTAGGAAAAGGGCAACTACTGTGAGCATTGAAAACCAAATAAGGTGGTAATGCTGCTCTAAAAACAGGTCTGGAATTTAATTTCATTTTAAACGCTGTTTCACTCCTTGTCTTCTGCCTTTACCTAATTTTTAATCCAAGCTAACTCTGCTGTTGCCAAGACTTCCAGGAGAGAAATTCGTGTTTCTAAGGGCCATTCCAGTTGACACAGCAGGACTCCGGCTGAAAACTAATCCGAAGCGAAGGCAGGGTCTGGAGGACAGGCTGGCGCTCACTGCCATGCCCCTGGCTGCGGGTCACGGCGCGTTCGGAGCTCAGCCCGCAGGNGTTTATTTATCTAGCTCATCCTGTGACTTCCAAGGAACGGTTTCCTTGTCCTTATGCTAATTCAAGCCGTGCTGAATAAAGAGGCTTTTTTCCCCTCGTCCCGTCCTGCGAGAGGTCATCTTTATTCAAGAGCCGTGAATGATGTGCGCGGGGTACTAATCGCGCACAAAGCGCCCCGTCCCGAGCCAGCCAAGCGTACAGCTGTCCTTTTGTTCACGGGGATGGAGAGGGAACCTAAAAAGTGCTCCTGCCCCAGGGACAATAGCAGCGGCTCGAGAGACGCCTGAGATTTGGCAGGGCCCCTCTTTCCTGGCGCTAAAAGGGCCTTTATTAAACATAAATCATGTCAGCTGCTACCGCAGCCCTTTCTCAGTTTATAAAAGATTCCCCTTTACTGCTTAAATGACACGATGGAAAGGAATTGCTCCGAAATACCCCAAAGACCAAAGCAGTGGAGCAGGTTGGGGACAAATGACACTTCTGACTGTTTAATAGTAATGCTCATCTGTCGCTGTTACAGTGATGGGTTAGTTTTTTAAGCTGGCTGATGATTCAATGTGCTTTATTGATTTTGTGTTGTCTTGAAATGTCATGAGGTCACAAGGACAAATTTCATACCTGTGAGTTATGAAGAATAACATGGAGCCCTGCAAGCCCTGGGATAAATATGCTGCCATATGTTATCCCTGGGCAAGTGTGATGCCTTGGGCATAATAACTAGGTGTAGAGCATCGCTGCAAAAAGTGTCACACTTCTGTCAGGGGAATAATTATTTGACTTTCTTATGCAGTGATGTATGACCTGATTGCAGCATTTCCCTGGGCTGGGGAGCAAACGTTCTTTCTTCTTCCCCTTGTAAATAAAAGGGCATTCTGAGTATAGGGAACAAAATCACTCATGGAAAAACGGGTAGCTTCAGGTAGTGCTGCTGGCAATTCCTGTCCCTCACTGGGCAGCAGGTGCTTCTGGGCAAAGAAATGTCACTGGGAGTGCAAGACATGGCAACCACTGAAGCTTTGGGCAAGATGAGGATGTGTCAGGAGGAGTTTGATGTCCCTCTGGAATTTCAGGCAACTGGATGCTGGTTGTGACTGGAATTGAGTAGTGCATAACTTGAAGTCTTACCTGGAGGGTTCCCTTCAAGGTATAATTGTCTTGGCTCATCTTCTGCTTCTCATGCAGAGATGTACCAGCCAAACCCAGGCAGTTACCAGCTATGCACTCTGTCTATAAACGTGTATATCCATCTGCTGTTTAAATTTGCACTTTAATAGCAGTGCTGGATCATTCAGACCGTGGCTCAACATCCCTCCTCCCCTCCTGCTTGCATTCACCTTTGTTTGCCTTGAGTTGACACGCCTGGCTGGGCAGCTCTCTTGCTTGCCACAGACTGCTGTCACAGGGATGGCATTTCTGTCCCACAGGGTCCCCTGCCCCTCTTGTGCTCGCTGTCATTCAGTGTCTCACTAACTCTTGCAGGCCAGGCATGGCAGGGCTGCACAGCCATGGAATCAGCCCGTGCACCTGCACTGCACACTGGAACAGGTAATTCCATAGGTGGCATTAGTCCCCTAGCTCAGTATCCGTGCCATGCTCCATCATCATCACCTCATGGAGTCAGGAAAGCATTTAGAGGCTTTCACAGGTGAGGTCCTGCTGGCACTGGGTAACAAGCAGAGCTCCTTATTTGTATAATGAGCTCCTTTCTCATGTTTTCAATGCATTCTCGGGTTTTGACAAGGATCCCCACTAATCTCCCAAGGATTCATAAATAACTGAGCCTACAGCTCTGTGCATCACGTCACAGCTCCCCTCTGCAGAACAAGCCATTGCTCCAACCATCCCAATCACCAGGTTTGCAAAAAACTGTGTTGACTGTTCCATATTTTCCAGGCTGGATTTAGGTCTGATTTGTTCGTGCCATATTTTATTGCAAGTTATTCAAGTCAGTGAAGAGTTGCTTAGTTTGCACTAGCAATAACTTTGGCCCTGAATCTGCAACAATTTATTCTCATTTAAAAAAACAAAGGTATTGTCTGCACACTACTGGGGCATTCACAGAGTCTCATAAAGTCTCTTATCCAGTGGCTCTTGCTCCTTGAACTTGATATTTGCCTCGTGAAGTTTTGGGTGACATGGCACTCAAATGAAGATTATTCAGAAAGACACATTTTTCCTGACATGAGTAATAGGCTGGAAAAAGAGCTAATGGAGTGTTAGTAGCCCAGAGACCAGTCATCACATTGCTATCTTCACAAAACTCATCTGTATGAAATGCTCATCCTTTTTAAAGATACCACTAAACTTCAGTTTTCTCCTAAATAATATAAATCAGAATTTACATATGTTAATTGTATATTTATTATTATTATTTATATACTTATTTATACATTATTTATCTCAGATTTTTTATGTATATATAAAGATGTTGAGATTACATATATTTGTATGTCAATGCATATCTCTTATGCATAATATGTAAAGCTGTAGTATCAAAGCTTAATTTACCCAAGTAAAGTTTAATGGAGTGGATGGCAAGGAAAGGCAGAGGGAAAGGCAGAGAGAAAGCAGTGTATTAATTGCTTTGGATCTTAGATTTATAATTTCTAACTTGCTGCAGATCAGAATCAAATTCATAATAGCACAGGTAAATAATTCTATTTACTCAGTTTACACTGAGAAGCTTTAAACAGTTTTTAAATGCATTTATTTTCTTTAGAATACTTTTTCAATTGCTAGGACGCCCTGACTTGAGTTTCAGATCTCTTTCAGTCACTCGTTAAACAGAAGAAGAAGGACAACAAATGTCAAAGTGAAAATGTGCAGAGGATGGGGAGATGATTCAGCCTCACTGATCGCTATTTGCCATGGCAATTTGCTTTATAAGTTGCAGATGTAAGTTTTAGCAAAGCAGGATCATCTCAGACTGTTTTTCCTTTTGTGCCTTAGTGTCTCCATCAGTTAAAAAACTTTGCTAGGCTGAATACCTAACTTGTGGTTAGCCACACAAACACAAAGGCAGATTCTCACGGTTGGTGAGCACCAAATTCAGCCTAAGTGTGGCCCCTCACTCCCCCAGTCCAGGGTCTCCTGCATTCAGCACTCGTCCTGGAAACATCTGAGTTGCTGGAAGCACGGGGGACTTGGCAGATCTTCCTTGTTTGGGTCCCCTCTGAGGCTGCAGATGTCTGCACGTGTTGAGTTGTGTTCCTTTGCACCCACCTGGGACCACTGAGCTCTCTTCCCATGGGTCACAGCCTCAGGAGCTGGCCTGAGGCACTGACACTGGTGGCTTGGCACTGTGACTCCAAGCAAGCTCTTGGGAATTTAGTACCGTGTCTCACTTCCAATGGAATCCACAGCTTTTTGCGTGTGAAAGTGTGGGATGTGCTCCCAGAGATTGCTTGAGTCAGTAAAGCATAGGTGCTCCCAAAAGCTCGTGGGGTGGGGATGGAGAGGGCTCAGTGCTTTTTGGGGCAGGATTGCCCTTGGCTGTGTGTGCAGTGCTGAAATAGCAGAGCATCAGTATTTCTGAGACACAGCCATCCAGTTATTGGTTAATGAAAGCTTAATAGTGCAAAAAGGTGATCACAGATCAATAAATGGTACGTCCCTTGTGAGGTCCTGATGAACAGGGGTGTGTCTGAGAGGGTGCATAAGTTCTGACAGTGGCCTAAAAAGTGACAGGAAACAGTAAAGGATTCACTACCTATTTTTTTTGCTCTTATTGTACCAAAGGATGTAGGTTCAGATCCCTGAAATTTATGCCACCAGTACCTCATCCTAGTGAAAAGGAGAACTGATTTTTGCCTGCTACCAGAGCACATCCCTTTCTAGATATAAACTCACTACCCAAAGGTGTACTTTGATCTGCACTTAGGTGCACTGTATTCTTCTGCTGTCTCCTGAAGTACTCCTGATAATTGGGGTCTTTCTTTAGCCTTTAGCCCCAGAACAACTGAATTATGGACACAAAATTACCTGGCCTTACAGGGGAATATGCTCCTATTGATTTTCTTTCCACTCAACTGATGTGAAGCTCCATTAATCCTGGCAAACTTCTTAAATCATTTTCCCAGTCCAAGTAGCACATGCTTGATTGGCACTTCTGCAAAAAAAAAAAAAAAAAAAAGAGTCGANAAAAAAAAAAAAAAAAAAAAAAGGATCTGAATGTGAAATCCTCGTTTTTTTAGCAGCATCATTCACACATGGGAGCTGCCAGATGGCTGTGCTCTCCTAGGCCAGCCCATTGAGGGAGCAGAAAAGCGGCACACGACATTCTGGCGACTGTGGGCTCTTGGGTGCGTGGGCCAAAGGAGGCAAATCCCACCTCCTCCCTGCTTCAGGAGGCAAATCCCACCTCCTCCCTGCTTCAGGAGGCAAATCCCACCTCCTCCCTGCTTCAGGACACGCCATCAGCAGATGACTCTTGCCTCTGCATGTCAGCCCTGCCTCTGGGCTACAGGCAGTGAGTTTGTCAGCGAGCTCTGGAGAGAAGAGCTGTCTCAGAGCATTGATGATGCCAATGGTTGTGCTGGAGAAGGGATGTCAGAGCCTGGATTAGGAGCAGAGCAGCTGGAAGGGGGTTGGCAGGGGCTGGGGGTTCATCAGAGCAGCATGGAAGGGTGCCCCACTTATTTAACAGCTGCAGAAATTCCAAGGAGCTGTTTTCTCCCCTGTCAGAGCCCAGGAGCTCATGTGCCTCCTGAAAGGCTGGGTGTGCAAGCTTGGGGCAGCGTTGGCACTGGAAAGGGAAGCAGGGTTGCCGTATGGAGCCAGATGCAAAAACAGGAAGGGGTTTTGAGCTTGTGACTGGGAGTTTTCAGAGTACTGCAGGGCAATTTTCAGCATCCAGTGTCTTGTTCCCCACCTAACAGATCAAAGTTATCAACATGAATTCAGACAGCACCGTTTATATTTCAATCTATAACAGAATCTAGATCCTTTATTTCCAATCCCTGCTGTCTGCAGGTGAAGGCACCAACTTCAGTCACAGTAGAATTGCTGCCTCCATTTGCCTCAGCCCTCCCCACTGCCCTTGCCTGCAATGGTTGCTATTTTTATCCTCTGTGAAAACAGTACAATCAACTCCCTCTGCTACCAAAGAAGCTCTGATGGATAATTTAATACCAAACACTGAGATGATTAGGGGTGCAGGGTGGCTTTATTACAGTCAGAGAGAAGCTGAACAGGCGAAGGTTGTGTTGCAAGTCTGAAATCTCCCAAAAATAGCAATGTGGAAAGCCCACGGGGGGAAAGCTCTACGGAAGTGTCAAATGCTGAAAGAACTTGGTGGCTCAGGGGAAAAGAGAGGCTCTTGAGAATGGGGGCTGTTCACCCATCAAATCCCAGCCTGCAAAACAGGCTGGCTTCTGGTGTGGTCAAACAAAACGTGTGGTGGCTGTTCAGGCTGTCAGTGAGTCAAACAAATTGGGCCATGCCTTTAATTGCACCCACTGCTGCTGGAGCAGAAGAGGAGTAAACAACTCCACTTTCCCCACAGGAGGAATGACACAATTTCTTTGAAGCTCTCTTGATGTCAGAGGTCATCTGTTTTACTTTTTTTCCAACACTGGCTCTACTTGTTGTTCACCTCCCTGTGTTGTTGGAGGAAAGGGACTCACCAGGTCTTGCAGAGGAGCATGTGTTATAGCAGACTGTATTTTCTCTGACAGCTTCTGCTGACTGGAAGGTGCCCTCATGCTGAGCTGTGCACACAGTTAGCATGGCAAAACTCCTTTTGAGTGGGGTAGATCTGCTCTCTTGCAGATGTGCTGGTATAAATACATCTGTATTGGGATAGGTACTTATGTAGATAAATTAAATGAATCTTGTCTAAAATAGATATACTCGCTATACCAGAACAATTTATGCACTAAGGGAATTAGTCATATAACTATATACAGTAGGTGAAATGGGATTTACCAGCTAGTGGGATGAATATTTATTCTTATCCATACAGAAGTAAGTACAGGTTTATTATTAATCTGTCCTATGTAGCAGACACAGTATGGACCCTTATGGCTAGCAGCATGAATCTTATAACAGTGAGCTTCCTATATAGTTTGTTTCCTGGATGTATCAATTAAAAAAAACCCAAACAAACAACAACTTGCAAAAATAATTATGGCAGGACAAAAAGTGCCAATGCCCTATCTGAGCAGCTGTCTAGAAATAATTATGGCCAGAGGTTGGTTACAATCTTTCCTTCTGTCCAAACCCCTTCTGGCTTTGAGATTTCAGTCATACCAGTATGATAAAAGAAAAACCTTTCTCTTCTTTGGTGGCATTTCAGGAAGATCCTCAGCTCATGTGAAGTCCACCTACACCAGCTAATGGAGTGGCTTCTTAGTGTGAAACCCTATTTAAGCTTGAGACAGATGATCCTGGCACTGTGGGAGAACACCCATGCTGGGTCTCCCTGTCCATCTTCCTGATGCACTGGGCACAGTTCCTTGCCCCTGGTCCTTTGCAGGGGGTTGGCACAAGGGAGACACCAGGGACTGCCCTCAGCATTGATGGGTCCCAGTCCTGAGGCCAGGGCAAATCAATTTCTTTTCTCTTGGGTGTGCTGAGGAGCAGAGAGCAGTGAGCATTAATGCTGAGTTGGAGCATTCACATTTCCACTCCTACCACTTCAATAGTACACTGATATACCCCAGCCTTGGGGCTTACCAGATCTGGCCTTTGCTAGCATTTTGCTAGAGCCCAGCAACAGGACTTCTATTTTGTCTGGCAAGGCTCATTTCAAAGAGGCCTGGTCCCCAGAGAGGCAGCTGACATTCTCTTTCTTCATTTCATCCTGCCAGCTGTCTTCTCAGTTCTGTCTTTTAGACCTGTTTTTGTTCCTGGGCAGAAATACTTGTGCAGGTCAGCACTGAGCTTTCATTCAGTAGCAAGCTAAGGAATTTTTCAATGGCATATTGTTAGCCTATTTTAATCCCTGCATAAATCCACTCTCCTATAGCCTGGGTACATTTAATTTAATGACAACATTGAGCCACATCAAGAAAACAAATGGAAGTGGGAGGGGTAAAAAAAAAGTCCCAAACCTTTTCTTTTGGCTGTCTCAGACTGCAAAGTGGATGAAGAATGCAGAAATACACCTTACACTGCACCACCTTGGTGACTTTTCCAGGCCAGCAGAGCAGTTACTCACTAACTGCTATTTCAGTTCCTAGCTCAGCCACAGATGTCACTACAAAGATAAATTTTCTGCCTTTTCCTGGGAGTTGCTGACGTAAGGAATAAGATGCCTGGTTGCAGAATCCAACCTTGTGTCTCCCAAACCAACATGGAATTATGCAATGGTTTTCTGGGTGTTTGGCAGTTCACCAACACCAACAGGTTTTCCAAGTATGAATGTCAACCAAAAAAGCCTTCTTCCTGGCTAAAAAAAATTCTCTCTCAGAGCCATCTCCATCTCTGCTTCCCCAAGGTCCCAATTACAGCCGTGTAAGAAACTCTCCTTTCCCTTTCCTTTGCTTGCAGCCATGTCTTTGTGGTGTGGGTGGAATTGCTCTTTGTAGGTAGCAGTGCCCCGGGGCTTCGTTCTGTGAATCTCACTACAGCAGCCACCTCTTCTTATCTGCCAATCAAGGTATTCTCCCACTAGTCATTTTATAATCTACCATGTAATACTTTACAATCTACTGTAGGGTAGACTTTTGACAAGATATTTCATGGTTTATTCAGAGGAAATGCACACTAAGCTCATTTAATCTAAAATCCATGCAGTTTCCAAAATTTCCTCTGCTCTCTGTATCCTCTTTAAAAAAATACCAGCTTTTCCTCCTGCAGCTTGGATTCTAACAGGACTTTATTTCATTCCTCTACCTTTTCTCATCCTTCTTTAACTGAAGGTTGCTACCAGCTTCTCCTGAAGACAAGGGCAAAGCTGTGATGGACTTCAGCAGGTGAAAGGCTGGGTCTTTAGCTACCACGCTCATCTACCAGAAATGAGACCAGCATCACCTCCATATGATGTGAGGGCACCTTCAAAACACCTTATCCACCGTAAAAAGCAGGCCATCCAGCAGCACAGCTGCAGGCAGACCACTCACTCCACAGCAGATCGAGTTACCAGGAATCACACTTGTG
Organism: Hypocryptadius cinnamomeus; assembly: GCA_013400635.1. Lineage (NCBI taxonomy): Eukaryota > Metazoa > Chordata > Aves > Passeriformes > Zosteropidae > Hypocryptadius > Hypocryptadius cinnamomeus. The sequence goes on along the minus strand of VYZP01015084.1, from coordinate 10,233 downwards.
AGTTACCACACTTACCCTGAGCTTTACACATTAGTTCTGGCAAATGCTGAGAGTGAAAATCATGTTGTTGTTCCAAATGGATTTGCTCCATGCCAGCAAGTGTGAGGTTTGGTGGCTGCAGATATAATGTCATTGGGGGGCATTCTTATGTCCTGGCTGGTTGAGAGAGTTTTGGTGACAGCAGCATTTTGCTGAACACAGCTCCTACAGCCTGGCTCCCTGGGAGCAGCCTGAGCATTCCCGGGTGCCTCTCCCACTGCTGTGCAGGGCTGTAATTCCCCAAGCACCACAGCTGAGGGTTCAGCTTGGTGCCAGCACCTCACTGCCACTAGGGCAAGTGATGCTTTCGAGGTGTGTATTTTCTCCATCCCTGCAGAGCAGTAAAATCAAGCATGTGGGCTTGCCCCGGGCTTTCTGCAGCTGGGCTCAACTGGTCCCATCTGTCACCACCGGCTGCGTTAGACACGCAGTGCGCCTCGCTGCAGGGTAAGTCCTGGTGTCAAGGGCCTGGGCTGCAGCTGCTGCACACCCAGATGCCCCCAGATCTCAGGTATCAGTTGGGGATTTTGTGGAGGTAAAGGGATACATTGACCGAATTCCTGTCCCTCGCTCCTCCTTTTGTTTTCATAGAATATGCTGAACTGGAAGGGACCATTCAGGATCATCAAGTCCAGCTCCTGACCCTGAGCAGGACATCCCAAGAATCTCACTATGTGCCTGAGACCATTGTCCAGATGCTTCTTGAACTCTGTCAGGGATGGTGCTGTGACCACTTCCCTGGGGAGTTTGTTCCAGTGCCCAACCATCCTTTGCATGAACAATCTTTTCGTGATACCCGACAGAAACCCACCCAACTCACTTCATGCAGTTTCTTCAGGTCCTGTCACTGATGAGATTGATACCTGACCCTTTGCTGCCCTTGTGAGGATGTTGAAGACCACAATGAGCTCTCTCCTCTTCTCCAAGCTGAACAGACCAAGTGACTTCAGCTATTCCTCATAAAGATTCCCCTCCAGACCCTTCACCATCCTCATGGCCTCCTTTGGAAGCTCTGTAACAGCTTTATGTCTTTCTTATACTGTGGCACCCAAAACTGCCCCCAGCACTGGAGGTGAGGCTGGGACAATCCCCTCCCTCGCCCATCTGGTGATGCTGTGCCTGATCCCCCCCAGGACAGGGCTGGCCCTCCTGGCTGCCAGGGCACTGCTGGCTCAATTTGCCATCGACCAGGACCCCCAGATCCCTTTCCATGGGACTGCTCTCCAGTCTCTCATGCCCCAGTTTGTACTCACAGCCAGGGTTGCTCTGTCTCAGGTGCAGAATCCAGCACTTGCCCTTGTTAAACGTTGTGCAGTTGCTGATTGCCCATCTCTAATTTGTCAAGGTCTCTCTGCAGGGCCTCTGTGCCCTCAAGGGAATCAACAGCTCCTCTCAATTTAGTGTTGGCAGACTTAGTATTCCTTCCAGTCCTGCATCCAAGTTGTTAATGAACATTTTGAGTGATTTTGTTGGAATTACTTCTACCTCACATTCTGAGGAAGCCTCTGCTCTGTGGTAGACACTCAGGACATCGAGCAGACATACAGGCAGCGAATGACTCAGAATTTTGTGAGGCCACCATGATTTTGCGGATTTTTCCTACCAGGAGGTTTTGTGAGGAGTGAAATGTGTGGGAATGGTGAGCCCACAGCAGGGGGCAGTGCTCCATGGAAAATCCATCCACCGTCCTTCAGCCATTTTGAGCATGGAAACCGTGACATTTCAGGGCCTGACCTAGCAGCCTGGAGCTTCTTTAACATCCCTCTTACTCCCTGCCCAGGATGATTGCAATCCACAGAGGCTCGTTCAAAAACTCTCTCTGCACAACTCAGGCTTTGTTTCTATCTCAGACACACACTTGGTTTTGAGGTTGAAGAACATTCTCAGATGTTTCAGTGTATAAATCCACGTGTGTGTTTGTATCTGGTGTCTCTTTTGGCCATTCCTAGAAAGAAAACTCAAAAGGCCAAGGCACCTCCAGGGCACCCAGAGAAATGGACCCTTGGCAGCTGGCCTGTCTTTATCAGCCATTGTTAGGAGTCACGTGCTGCCCCAAGAGGGGCCATTTTAATTAAACTTGAGACTACTGCCAGCCTTTCCACCGGCCTCCAGCGTCAGCCCTTTTCCTGTGTTTACTGCAGACACATCCTGCCTGGAACTCTATCCAAACACAACAGCATGTTGCAAATAAACACTCAGCAGTGAACTCCAAGCCTTTTCTCCCCCCTGTTTGCACCGCTCTGTGCTCGTCCCGGGAGGCAGTGGCTGTGCTGTGGGATGACAGATCACTGTCCGGGAGGGAGCAGGGACAGGTGGCCCTGGTGAGCCGAGCTGCAGCTCACTCCTGCAATTTAAACCAACTCAAAGCTTTGCTGAAGGTCTGCTGCTGCAATTTAGGGTAGAAAGTAGTTGTTTTCTCATTGTTTTCAACCGTGTTGCCACAGGGATCTCAGCTGGAGGGTAGTAAGGAGCTCTCTGTTCCTCTCTCCATCTCCTCTTGCCATTTTCTGGCTTGCAAAGGTCTCAAGGGGACACCATATGTGAACTTTCACAGTGCTTCCTGCAAGTGTCAGGGCAGTGAGAAGATTTTCCTGTCTAATCTGTATCAATGTACTTACTTAGACTTGTAATATGTGCAAGAGAGTGAGACTGCTCTTGCTGCTCCTGCCCATCCCACCCAGCATGCAGGGACCTCTGCTCCCTCTCCTGCTGCTGACATTTACATGGAAACCACAGAACTGGCATTCAGGGTGGAAGGGGTTTGGAAAGGATTGCAGGTCCTTGAAGAATCCTTTCACACCATAGGCTTTATGTCCTTCCTCCCCAGAGGTCCCCCAGGTCCCTGAAGCCACCAGAAGAGGCATGGTGGAGCTGCCCAAGCCTTCAAGGGCCTCACAATGTTGGCCCTATGCTTTGCTTTTTGTTTTTGTGATCTCTGCTCCCTGGCTTATCCCCTGATCCTTTCTCCTCCCCTCTCTGACGTGCCTCTCTGGCTTTCCCAAGGACTATGCCAAGATGCTAATTACATTCCTTGTGCTCCTGTATTTCCATTAATGGCTGAGGACTTGGACCCATTCCTCTTTCCTTCTCTCCTCCCAGCATACCTGTCCCTGGCTCAGAGATTGTCCTGTCCCAGCAAAGAGCTGGGGCTGAGGGTGCCACATGGGATAGTGCAGGACTCTGAAATCCAAGTGAGCAGAGAGGAGACAGCCTGCACATTGCCCAAACACAAATGTGAAGGGTGGGACTTGTCACCCCAAGGTTACACAGGCTCAAGAAGCAATTAGACAAACTCACTGGAGGCAAATATGCCCAGGGCTACTAAACACACAGACATGACCCCTAAATGAGAACGTCCCTGAGCTGTGGGTTGCAGGGCCAGGTGAGTGTTCTGGGAATGGAGCCCATATTTTTGCTCTGTTGGTAGCTCTTTTCAGTGTTGCACCAGCAAGTGCTCTGCAAAGTAGAGCAGAAAAATCATATGAGACCATAAATTCTCTTCCACAGGAATTTTTCTCAAAATATCCCCTGCCATATTCCCACTTGCTTGCTTCTACATTTTCAAAATATGGGAGCTAATAATCCATGACAGGGAACAGGGAACTGGCTTCGCCTTGGGAATGGTGTACTAAGGTGTACTAAGGTGGCAATGGTTTATCTGGCAAAAGGGGGCTCATGCAGATGGCTGCCTCTCAGTCCCTCTGTTCAGAAATGCAGGGTGCACCATTTTAGCACCAGGAGTCCTGCTGGTTCACTGGCTGCTTCCAAAAAGAAGTTTTTGATATCCAAAAAGAAGGCTTTTCAGTGATGTGCGGGAAGACACACAGGACTTGATGGGAAGCTCCCCCAGTCAATCTCAGACCCCAGCACTGCTGCTCAGCCTGTTGCTGTTCATCCAGGAGCTGCTGCTGCCCATCTTGCCTGCACCCACCCTGTCCCCTCTGCGGGCTGGGCTCCTGCCCCATATTCATTATCACTATCAGGCTGCAGCCTTGGGGTGCTGTGGGGTTCCTGAGCCTCCCCTTGACTGTGCACTCTCAGAGGGGCAGTTCTGGGTCCCAAACTGTGTCTGTATAGAGGAGGGGGCAGCCCTGGGAGAGCTGCCACTGCATCACACCAGTCCCCCAAGACAAGCTGCACCAGATCTGCTTAAAGCGACAGCCACCCGCAGGCTGTGCAGCGTCGCTCCCAGAAAAGGCTCGGGAAGCTGTTGTGCAAAGCTGACCTAATTTACAGCTTTCAGTGCTATTCTAGTAGTTTGGGATGTAGTGAAAAGGAGCCTGGCATCTATCCTCATTTAATACACATCTCAGCCTGACTTTGGAATGTCCTACTGAAAGTGCAGCCAAGGGAAACTTTTTTTTTTTAACAGACCAACAGCCAAGGGGGGAGTAAAAAGCAGGGAAGAGGGAGTGAGAAAGAAAGCAACAAACAGCAACCAAGGATTTGGGGACTGCAAATAGCTTCGTGAATAATACTATCCCCTGGAAATCAAGTGGCTGGAAACACTTGCCTGACCCAATATGCAAATCTGTCCTGGGAGGGGATGGGGCAGACAGGATTTCTCATACCCAGCACTGGGCTGCTGCAGGGGGGCTCAATCCTCAAGGGCTGGGCACAGCCAGAGGTCTTCACCATGTGTGCCACCTTTGGGGATGCCACTAGGAATGAGGCCAGGTCATTTTGGTGAAAACTGGGGGATGTTTTGAGGAGGAAGGGGATGCATGTGGTGGATGAAGGTCAGCATTTGCCATGGGGAGCTCAGGGCACCTTGTGGTGGGAGCTTCTGTGTGCCCACATATAAATGTGGATGGGGCTTCAGGGACAGACAGGGATCCCTTGCAACCCCCTGGGGGATGTGGACCTTTTCTGAGAGCAGCAAAGAGCCTCCCACGCTGTTTGGCATGGCTGTGTTTGGCACTGTGCCACCAGCACCTGTCCTGCAGCACCTGAAGGGCGGATGCTTCACCCTCTGCCCTGCCAAGGCAGCTCCAACCGGCCCAGTTGGGAACACACTGCAGCCAACACACCTCTGTTTACAAAGTATTCATGGATAAAGGCCCTGGGAGTGCACCAAGAGAGGCAACAGATCCTGAGGAAGGGCATTTGCTCACCTTGTCCTTGTCAGCCTGTGGCATGGAGGGGCCTTGGCTGCCGTGTCCCTGGTGCAGGAAGGGCTGTCCCTCCTGCTGGCTCCATGGTGCTTACTGAGGGATGTGGCTGCATCCAGGCCCCTCTGTTCCCAAGGACTGTGCTTTTTACCTGGCAGTTTCTCCAGACATCTTCATGTGTGCTAGACTTGGCTCTCCAGGGCAGAGAGGTCCAAAATCAGAGTGACTTTTGTGAGTAGAGGTTATTAGGTTCCAATGACACATAATGTATCTCCAGACACTTCCTCATCCCAGTGCACACATGTGTACAGCATTCCCATGACACAGTGTTTCACAGTGGCTGTCTGCTCCCAGTGACACACAGGGACTGGCATCCTGGCCTGGCACAGTAGGTAGAAACCACAATAAATGTGTCCTGGCAGAGGTGTTTGCACAAAACTGGCATTTTTGCCCTCAGAGTCCAGACACGTGTGGTCATACTGTGATCTGTCAGGGCTCTCACTGTGCCATTTCAGATCCCTTCCAGGGGTGGGTCTGCTGCCCATGGCTCGTCTCACTCTGAAGACTTTTCCTTCATTTCTAACAGGATGATTCTTCTCTTTTTTTCTCATGACTCTGTTTTGACTTCCTACTCTTTCCCCTCCTTGGATAACCTTGTAACTTTTAAAATATGTAATTATTGCTTCTCCTCATGGCATGGAGCTTGGGGATCACAGCAGTGCCTGCTTTTTGTTTTCATGTGACACATCATTACATGTTCTGCACTTTTTATGTTTATTTGCAAAGTTGTCCCCATGGATGTTACAGTGGCTCAATCCAGCTGCCTCTGGTGCAAATAACTCAGAACTTCCCTTAAGCATCAACACCCCTTTAAAGTACTTGGCACTGGAGAGTTAAGAGAGCTCCCAGAACTGTGATACATCTTGTCAGTCTCACATGAGCGGTCAGGACATTCAACTTGAGCAAAAGGTGCTGAGATTGAAATAAAAATTAATTTGTGTAGCCCATTGGTGCCTGCAGTGCACCTGGTAAAGCTGGAGCCAGCAGACACCATCAGCAACTTGCTGGGGTGCAGCTCATTGACCTCTCTCCAGATGGACCCACAGTGGTCATTCCTCTGGAGCAATTGCAAAACTTCTGAAGACTGAGCTCTGATTGCTGCACACTGCTTCACCCTTTTGTATGCCCAGGCAATTTGCATGGATTTTGAAGGATGAATCCTGCAATGGCTCCTTTGGGTGTCGAGGTATGGATGGGACTAAGCTGTATCAGTTGTGCTGCTGGCACACAGCTGCAGTGGGTACATTCCATGCTCTTACCAGAGCCTCTGTGCTTTGGTCTGCAAATTCACAAGAGGCAGAAACCAGCCCTTAAGCTACAAAGTGCTTTACTTGTGCTCCTTCCTCAGCCAGTTCTGTAGTGTTGTTCTTCATTTTGTCTAGGACAGACTTTTTAATTTTAATCACTGGTCACACAGCAGAGCCTGAAGGGACTGTTGTGTAGGGTTAAATGGAAAAGCTTCTCCATAATTACAGTGAAATTGCTAATATGAGGGTCAGTTTTAACACAAGCTTTAATTTTAACCACAATTGGTTTGAAGACTGACAGACACAAAAGGGATCCAAGCCCGTTTGAATTCAGATGTGAATTCTGCCCTGTGGTAGGACAAACAAATGGCAGAGCTCAACATCTCCAGGTGCAATGAAGTTTGATTTTCTTGATACCACAGCTGAAAATCTGACTCTGGTCTTTGCAGCACAGGTGTTGCTGACCCTGGGAATGTTTGCCTGGGTGTAGCTGTGTGGAATGGGTCTGGGTTGAGGCTTTCAGCATAGTCTGAGTGTGGTTTGCAGCATTGCATAAGGTTTGCAACACAGGCTACAAGGCCAGGAGCAACTGACCTCATGTATGGCTCCCTTCTCTAGTTCTACAGTGTTGTTTTCTATTTGTCTGGGATGGACTTTAATTTAATCACTAGTGTATGGTTCCATGTGTGTCCTCTAAGTATGGGGGAGATTTATAACTCCATCAAAATAAATACCCCAGGATAAAGATCTCCAGACCCAAGCATACTTCTAGGGATGTATGGGATAGCTGCTTTCTTCCACCATCTTCTCCCCTTGCTGCTTCTACTTTTCCTCTCGTGCCAGTAGAGTGAGGAGGTTTCAGCAGAGGAGGTTTCATGCACAATCTGAAAACCTAATCCCACAAGGAAAAGGAGAATATCTGTTTGCTTCCTCCACATACCTGGAGAAACCCCAGTGCTTCATTGTAGGTAAGGGTAGGTGGGACCACCATTTTCAGCTCTGCAATCAGCTTAGTTGTATTGTCCTGGTGCTTTCCTTTAGTTTTCATTGCTTTCCCCCCTCCCAGGGACAGTCCTGTCATTTTGTATGTGCCACCAAAATACAGAGAGGCAGTTTCCAGCAGGCAAAAGACAGGTAGCATCAAATGACTTGAGAAAACAGACTAGGATTTTTAGAGCATGTGCTGTGATAGGAATCTTCTTCACCTGCTATTGGGAAGAAGATACTTCAGCAGCTGTGGCTATAAATAGCACTTATCAGGCAGTGAAAGGGAAACAAAGGCTTGGGTAATTACAAGAAGAAATGTCTAGGGGAAGATGGTTTTTTAAAGAGCAATTAAATCGGCTCCCATGCAGCTGGTGAAGGTGGGAGATGTTTGGCAGCATGGTACAGAACAGCCAGGTCTAAGAAAGGTCTTTCAGTAAAGGTCAGATAAGAGCAGGGGCCAGGAGCTTGTGCATATATTGGACAAAAAAAAATCAGAAGTAAAGAAAGATTATTGTGACTTTAATAACTAAGCTGGGATTTCTCTGACTGAGGAACAGGAGCCTGAACCTCTTGCAGCTAAGGGCTATTTTTTTTCCACAAACAGCATTTTTCTTGTACCTTCACCTTCCAAAGATGGGCAGCAGATAATAGAAAAGCATAATTTCTCTGATGATTTTACGTCCTCCTGATTTCTTAATTTAAAAGAAAGATCTTGGGGGTGACTTGAATGCCAGCAGGCCTCTGCAGTGTGCAAAGATCCTTGGCATCAGCAGATTTGTGCTCAGGATGAGGCTGGGAACAGGGCAGGGGGCAGGTGCAGTGGTGACAGACATGTGCTGCTGCATCCTTTCAACAAAGGGGTCTTGAGTGGGCCAAAAAGAAAGTTCATGTGAACAGGCAGAGGCAAGTGAAACCAGTGGAGCTACAACCATGAAATCAGTAGAGGCCCAGGTTATTAATTCAGCATAAACCACGTGGCCGGTCATTTGTTTGACTGTGTTTGTTTGACTGAGCTTACCTGGGTTCTGCCCAACTCACCAGTTTTGCCCCTGTTGAAAAGGGGGACAGGAAATATTTTCCTAGAAAAAGGACAACTGCAAACACACATCTCTCACTCAGGCAGCTGTGGCTCAGTTTATCATATGTGGGATTACATTTGGCTCACACAGTGCTCAGATAAGTGGTCTGTGTTGCTAGAAAGGTCAGCAAGGTCACCCACGGTGCTGGATGTGACTGGAAGGAGAGCTGATAGTGCAGAGCCAGACTGTTACCTCTTCTGCTCCTGCTGCCTGGAGCGATGCTTTCTGTATTTTGGCTGTGCCTGTGATTTGTTGCAGTGCACATGCTGCTCTTCAGAGAACAAAATGGTAACGTGGCTGCACAGATTACTTATCTGCTAATAAACCTCTCGTGATGAAAATTCAGGGAGTGGAACACTGCTGATCATGTGAGAGTGAGCGAATGATGCAAATATCTCAGCCTGTATCAATCTCTGGAAAAAAAAATGCAATCAGGGCCAACATAGTAGCAGAATTGTTGGTCGCTTAGCTCTGCCCTAGAACAGTTTTCTCCCAGCTCTTTTTGGTTTTAGTGACAATGAAGGACAGATTGCAGCTGCATCATGTGAGAAGGAATTACTTAACATTGCCACAGTGTGTTTTGCATTAACTGTTGGGAGGTTGATGCTTAGTGGCCAAGACTCTGGTGCATTTTGAAGTCCCACAGTAGGAGCAACATAAGGGAAATAAAGTTTCCCTGAGATCCAGTGTGAAGGCTTAACTCCTTAAAAAAACTTTGTCCCTCCTCTCTGGCCCTGCCACACTTAAGGTAACAGGGCCAAGACAAAAGCAGCAAATAACAATGAAAATTTCTCAATTCTTAAAAAGTGGATTTTTCAGAAGTGATGCTGGTACCTGGCTCTGGTCCTTGCTTGCTTCTTTGGAAAGCCAATCCAAATAATCCTGTTCCTCCTAGACAAAGGGCCCTGCCTGTTTTCTGTTGCCCATAGAGATGGACTTTTCTTGAGCTGGGGACAATTCCATCTGCAATGCCAAGTCCTCAGCCTCAGCTCCCTGTGACTGGTCTGATGTGCACTGTGGAAAATGATGGGGATCTCAGGGTTAAAACAAGTTAGGGTCACTATTTTTTTTTAGTAAGGCAAACAATTCCAGGGCTGCAGTGCCTAGGAGAAGCTCTGCCTCTTTCCATTCTGAGTGCTCAGGCAGCACTCAGGCCTGCCAGGCACTTTTTCCCTTTCTGAACTAGACACTAGTCCACAGAAGTAAACTTAAAGAGCAGAAGGAAACTCTGCATTTCTTGGTATAAAATTCCATGGTAAAAGTTCTTACTGGTCTCACTGCATCTTGGGGTCTGCTATGAACTGGGCTTTTGAAGCCTCAATTCTCCTTGCAGGAGCTTGGACCCTCAGTGGTGCAAAGGCTTCAAGCCAGAGAGCTTGGTCACTCACTCTTGCCCTCTGCTAACAGCCAGAGGCAGCTGATGTTGGAGACATCCTGGTTTCCTTCTTTGGTTCCTGACTCCCAGGCCTGTGGGGAGGGGTCAACTGTTGCTGTATTTAATGACATTTTTATGTGTGTTTGATTTTGATCAGTATTGGTCCTTTTGGAGTACCTAACAGCTTCCACAAGCCCAATCTGTGTTTGTTGGTACCAGGCTGGTCCCAGTAGATACAAATCAGCTGACAAAGTTAATAGTCCACCTCCATTCCCAGCTGATTTTTTCTGCAGCTGTGAGATACAAATCTCCTCTCCTCTCCTCTCCTCTCCTCT